>CAWUFW010002820.1:1800000-2037172 GCA_963921515.1 Calotriton arnoldi | reverse complement strand
TTCTAAGTGTGGAGTTTTGGAACTTTAAAATATTCCTCTAAAATCAGCCGAAATACGAATTCCGATTTACTCACCTGTTATCAGGAGAGACCTCAGTGCTGCATCTTTCAGCCCAGTACTGGTCCTGAAAAGTAATTTTAACCGTACTTACCGGTAACTTGAATTTCCTTCATAGGCTAACATTGACTGGTTTCACTTGGAAATTCTTCTAAGTGTGGAGTTTTGGAACTTTAAAATATTCCTCTAAAATCAGCCGAAATACGAATTCCGATTTACTCACCTGTTATCAGGAGAGACCTCAGTGCTGCTCCTCAAAAGTAATTTTAACCGTACTTACCAGTAACTTGAATTTCCTTCCATAGGATATCATTGCCTGCTTTTTGCTGAAAAAGTTTCTAAGTGCTGATTTTTGAAACATACAAATATTCCTCTAAAATCAGCCGAAATCCGAATTCTGATTTACTCACCTGTTATCAGGAGAGACCTCAGTGCTGCATCTTTCAGCCCAGTACTGGTCCTGAAAAGTAATTTTAACCGTACTTACCGGTAACTTGAATTTCCTTCATAGGCTAACATTGACTGGTTTCACTTGGAAATTCTTCTAAGTGTGGAGTTTTGGAACTATAAAATATTCCTCTAAAATCAGCCGAAATACGAATTCCGATTTACTCACCTGTTATCAGGAGAGACCTCAGTGCTGCATCTTTCAGCCCAGTACTGATCCTCAAAAGTAATTTTAACCGTACTTACCGGTAACTTGAATTTCCTTCATAGGCTAACATTGACTGGTTTCACTTGGAAATTCTACTAAGTGTGGAGTTTTGGAACTTTAAAATATTCCTCTAAAATCAGCCGAAATACGAATTCCGATTTACTCACCTGTTATCAGGAGAGACCTCAGTGCTGCATCTTTCAGCCCAGTACTGATCCTGAAAAGTAATTTTAACCGTACTTACCAGTAACTTGAATTTCCTTCCATAGGCTAACATTGACTGGTTTCACTTGGAAATTCTTCTAAGTGTGGAGTTTTGGAACTTTAAAATATTCCTCTAAAATCAGCCGAAATACGAATTCCGATTTACTCACCTGTTATCAGGAGAGACCTCAGTGCTGCATCTTTCAGCCCAGTACTGGTCCTGAAAAGTAATTTTAACCGTACTTACCGGTAACTTGAATTTTCTTCATAGGCTAACATTGACTGGTTTCACTTGGAAATTCTTCTAAGTGTGGAGTTTTGGAACTTTAAAATATTCCTCTAAAATCAGCCGAAATACGAATTCCGATTTACTCACCTGTTATCAGGAGAGACCTCAGTGCTGCATCTTTCAGCCCAGTACTGGTCCTGAAAAGTAATTTTAACCGTACTTACCGGTAACTTGAATTTCCTTCATAGGCTAACATTGACTGGTTTCACTTGGAAATTCTTCTAAGTGTGGAGTTTTGGAACTTTAAAATATTCCTCTAAAATCAGCCAAAATACGAATTCTGATTTACTCACCTGTTATCAGGAGAGACCTCAGTGCTGCTCCTCAAAAGTAATTTTAACCGTACTTACCAGTAACTTGAATTTCCTTCCATAGGATATCATTGCCTGCTTTTTGCTGAAAAAGTTTCTAAGTGTTGATTTTTGAAACATACAAATATTCCTCTAAAATCAGCCGAAATCCGAATTCTGATTTACTCACCTGTTATCAGGAGAGACCTCAGTGCTGCATCTTTCAGCCCAGTACTGGTCCTGAAAAGTAATTTTAACCGTACTTACCGGTAACTTGAATTTCCTTCATAGGCTAACATTGACTGGTTTCACTTGGAAATTCTTCTAAGTGTGGAGTTTTGGAACTATAAAATATTCCTCTAAAATCAGCCGAAATCCGAATTCTGATTTACTCACCTGTTATCAGGAGAGACCTCAGTGCTGCATCTTTCAGCCCAGTACTGGTCCTGAAAAGTAATTTTAACCGTACTTACCGGTAACTTGAATTTCCTTCATAGGCTAACATTGACTGGTTTCACTTGGAAATTCTTCTAAGTGTGGAGTTTTGGAACTTTAAAATATTCCTCTAAAATCAGCCGAAATACGAATTCCGATTTACTCACCTGTTATCAGGAGAGACCTCAGTGCTGCTCCTCAAAAGTAATTTTAACCGTACTTACCAGTAACTTGAATTTCCTTCCATAGGATATCATTGCCTGCTTTTTGCTGAAAAAGTTTCTAAGTGCTGATTTTTGAAACATACAAATATTCCTCTAAAATCAGCCGAAATCCGAATTCTGATTTACTCACCTGTTATCAGGAGAGACCTCAGTGCTGCATCTTTCAGCCCAGTACTGGTCCTGAAAAGTAATTTTAACCGTACTTACCGGTAACTTGAATTTCCTTCATAGGCTAACATTGACTGGTTTCACTTGGAAATTCTTCTAAGTGTGGAGTTTTGGAACTATAAAATATTCCTCTAAAATCAGCCGAAATACGAATTCCGATTTACTCACCTGTTATCAGGAGAGACCTCAGTGCTGCATCTTTCAGCCCAGTACTGATCCTCAAAAGTAATTTTAACCGTACTTACCGGTAACTTGAATTTCCTTCATAGGCTAACATTGACTGGTTTCACTTGGAAATTCTACTAAGTGTGGAGTTTTGGAACTTTAAAATATTCCTCTAAAATCAGCCGAAATACGAATTCCGATTTACTCACCTGTTATCAGGAGAGACCTCAGTGCTGCATCTTTCAGCCCAGTACTGATCCTGAAAAGTAATTTTAACCGTACTTACCAGTAACTTGAATTTCCTTCCATAGGCTAACATTGACTGGTTTCACTTGGAAATTCTTCTAAGTGTGGAGTTTTGGAACTTTAAAATATTCCTCTAAAATCAGCCGAAATACGAATTCCGATTTACTCACCTGTTATCAGGAGAGACCTCAGTGCTGCATCTTTCAGCCCAGTACTGGTCCTGAAAAGTAATTTTAACCGTACTTACCGGTAACTTGAATTTTCTTCATAGGCTAACATTGACTGGTTTCACTTGGAAATTCTTCTAAGTGTGGAGTTTTGGAACTTTAAAATATTCCTCTAAAATCAGCCGAAATACGAATTCCGATTTACTCACCTGTTATCAGGAGAGACCTCAGTGCTGCATCTTTCAGCCCAGTACTGGTCCTGAAAAGTAATTTTAACCGTACTTACCGGTAACTTGAATTTCCTTCATAGGCTAACATTGACTGGTTTCACTTGGAAATTCTTCTAAGTGTGGAGTTTTGGAACTTTAAAATATTCCTCTAAAATCAGCCAAAATACGAATTCTGATTTACTCACCTGTTATCAGGAGAGACCTCAGTGCTGCTCCTCAAAAGTAATTTTAACCGTACTTACCAGTAACTTGAATTTCCTTCCATAGGATATCATTGCCTGCTTTTTGCTGAAAAAGTTTCTAAGTGTTGATTTTTGAAACATACAAATATTCCTCTAAAATCAGCCGAAATCCGAATTCTGATTTACTCACCTGTTATCAGGAGAGACCTCAGTGCTGCATCTTTCAGCCCAGTACTGGTCCTGAAAAGTAATTTTAACCGTACTTACCGGTAACTTGAATTTCCTTCATAGGCTAACATTGACTGGTTTCACTTGGAAATTCTTCTAAGTGTGGAGTTTTGGAACTATAAAATATTCCTCTAAAATCAGCCGAAATACGAATTCCGATTTACTCACCTGTTATCAGGAGAGACCTCAGTGCTGCATCTTTCAGCCCAGTACTGATCCTCAAAAGTAATTTTAACCGTACTTACCGGTAACTTGAATTTCCTTCATAGGCTAACATTGACTGGTTTCACTTGGAAATTCTTCTAAGTGTGGAGTTTTGGAACTTTAAAATATTCCTCTAAAATCAGCCGAAATCCGAATTCTGATTTACTCACCTGTTATCAGGAGAGACCTCAGTGCTGCATCTTTCAGCCCAGTACTGGTCCTGAAAAGTAATTTTAACCGTACTTACCGGTAACTTGAATTTCCTTCATAGGCTAACATTGACTGGTTTCACTTGGAAATTCTTCTAAGTGTGGAGTTTTGGAACTATAAAATATTCCTCTAAAATCAGCCGAAATACGAATTCCGATTTACTCACCTGTTATCAGGAGAGACCTCAGTGCTGCATCTTTCAGCCCAGTACTGATCCTCAAAAGTAATTTTAACCGTACTTACCGGTAACTTGAATTTCCTTCATAGGCTAACATTGACTGGTTTCACTTGGAAATTCTTCTAAGTGTGGAGTTTTGGAACTTTAAAATATTCCTCTAAAATCAGCCGAAATACGAATTCCGATTTACTCACCTGTTATCAGGAGAGACCTCAGTGCTGCTCCTCAAAAGTAATTTTAACCGTACTTACCAGTAACTTGAATTTCCTTCCATAGGATATCATTGCCTGCTTTTGCTTGAAAAAGTCTTCTAAGTGCTGATTTTTGAAACATACAAATATTCCTCTAAAATCAGCCGAAATCCGAATTCTGATTTACTCACCTGTTATCAGGAGAGACCTCAGTGCTGCATCTTTCAGCCCAGTACTGGTCCTGAAAAGTAATTTTAACCGTACTTACCGGTAACTTGAATTTCCTTCATAGGCTAACATTGACTGGTTTCACTTGGAAATTCTACTAAGTGTGGAGTTTTGGAACTTTAAAATATTCCTCTAAAATCAGCCGAAATACGAATTCCGATTTACTCACCTGTTATCAGGAGAGACCTCAGTGCTGCATCTTTCAGCCCAGTACTGATCCTGAAAAGTAATTTTAACCGTACTTACCAGTAACTTGAATTTCCTTCCATAGGCTAACATTGACTGGTTTCACTTGGAAATTCTTCTAAGTGTGGAGTTTTGGAACTTTAAAATATTCCTCTAAAATCAGCCGAAATACGAATTCCGATTTACTCACCTGTTATCAGGAGAGACCTCAGTGCTGCATCTTTCAGCCCAGTACTGGTCCTGAAAAGTAATTTTAACCGTACTTACCGGTAACTTGAATTTTCTTCATAGGCTAACATTGACTGGTTTCACTTGGAAATTCTTCTAAGTGTGGAGTTTTGGAACTTTAAAATATTCCTCTAAAATCAGCCGAAATACGAATTCCGATTTACTCACCTGTTATCAGGAGAGACCTCAGTGCTGCATCTTTCAGCCCAGTACTGGTCCTGAAAAGTAATTTTAACCGTACTTACCGGTAACTTGAATTTCCTTCATAGGCTAACATTGACTGGTTTCACTTGGAAATTCTTCTAAGTGTGGAGTTTTGGAACTTTAAAATATTCCTCTAAAATCAGCCAAAATACGAATTCTGATTTACTCACCTGTTATCAGGAGAGACCTCAGTGCTGCTCCTCAAAAGTAATTTTAACCGTACTTACCAGTAACTTGAATTTCCTTCCATAGGATATCATTGCCTGCTTTTTGCTGAAAAAGTTTCTAAGTGTTGATTTTTGAAACATACAAATATTCCTCTAAAATCAGCCGAAATCCGAATTCTGATTTACTCACCTGTTATCAGGAGAGACCTCAGTGCTGCATCTTTCAGCCCAGTACTGGTCCTGAAAAGTAATTTTAACCGTACTTACCGGTAACTTGAATTTCCTTCATAGGCTAACATTGACTGGTTTCACTTGGAAATTCTTCTAAGTGTGGAGTTTTGGAACTATAAAATATTCCTCTAAAATCAGCCGAAATACGAATTCCGATTTACTCACCTGTTATCAGGAGAGACCTCAGTGCTGCATCTTTCAGCCCAGTACTGATCCTCAAAAGTAATTTTAACCGTACTTACCGGTAACTTGAATTTCCTTCATAGGCTAACATTGACTGGTTTCACTTGGAAATTCTTCTAAGTGTGGAGTTTTGGAACTTTAAAATATTCCTCTAAAATCAGCCGAAATCCGAATTCTGATTTACTCACCTGTTATCAGGAGAGACCTCAGTGCTGCATCTTTCAGCCCAGTACTGGTCCTGAAAAGTAATTTTAACCGTACTTACCGGTAACTTGAATTTCCTTCATAGGCTAACATTGACTGGTTTCACTTGGAAATTCTTCTAAGTGTGGAGTTTTGGAACTATAAAATATTCCTCTAAAATCAGCCGAAATACGAATTCCGATTTACTCACCTGTTATCAGGAGAGACCTCAGTGCTGCTCCTCAAAAGTAATTTTAACCGTACTTACCAGTAACTTGAATTTCCTTCCATAGGATATCATTGCCTGCTTTTTGCTGAAAAAGTTTCTAAGTGCTGATTTTTGAAACATACAAATATTCCTCTAAAATCAGCCGAAATCCGAATTCTGATTTACTCACCTGTTATCAGGAGAGACCTCAGTGCTGCCTCTTTCAGCCCAGTACTGGTCCTGAAAAGTAATTTTAACCGTACTTACCGGTAACTTGAATTTCCTTCATAGGCTAACATTGACTGGTTTCACTTGGAAATTCTTCTAAGTGTGGAGTTTTGGAACTATAAAATATTCCTCTAAAATCAGCCGAAATACGAATTCCGATTTACTCACCTGTTATCAGGAGAGACCTCAGTGCTGCATCTTTCAGCCCAGTACTGATCCTCAAAAGTAATTTTAACCGTACTTACCGGTAACTTGAATTTCCTTCATAGGCTAACATTGACTGGTTTCACTTGGAAATTCTACTAAGTGTGGAGTTTTGGAACTTTAAAATATTCCTCTAAAATCAGCCGAAATACGAATTCCGATTTACTCACCTGTTATCAGGAGAGACCTCAGTGCTGCATCTTTCAGCCCAGTACTGATCCTGAAAAGTAATTTTAACCGTACTTACCAGTAACTTGAATTTCCTTCCATAGGCTAACATTGACTGGTTTCACTTGGAAATTCTTCTAAGTGTGGAGTTTTGGAACTTTAAAATATTCCTCTAAAATCAGCCGAAATACGAATTCCGATTTACTCACCTGTTATCAGGAGAGACCTCAGTGCTGCATCTTTCAGCCCAGTACTGGTCCTGAAAAGTAATTTTAACCGTACTTACCGGTAACTTGAATTTTCTTCATAGGCTAACATTGACTGGTTTCACTTGGAAATTCTTCTAAGTGTGGAGTTTTGGAACTTTAAAATATTCCTCTAAAATCAGCCGAAATACGAATTCCGATTTACTCACCTGTTATCAGGAGAGACCTCAGTGCTGCATCTTTCAGCCCAGTACTGGTCCTGAAAAGTAATTTTAACCGTACTTACCGGTAACTTGAATTTCCTTCATAGGCTAACATTGACTGGTTTCACTTGGAAATTCTTCTAAGTGTGGAGTTTTGGAACTTTAAAATATTCCTCTAAAATCAGCCAAAATACGAATTCTGATTTACTCACCTGTTATCAGGAGAGACCTCAGTGCTGCTCCTCAAAAGTAATTTTAACCGTACTTACCAGTAACTTGAATTTCCTTCCATAGGATATCATTGCCTGCTTTTTGCTGAAAAAGTTTCTAAGTGTTGATTTTTGAAACATACAAATATTCCTCTAAAATCAGCCGAAATCCGAATTCTGATTTACTCACCTGTTATCAGGAGAGACCTCAGTGCTGCATCTTTCAGCCCAGTACTGGTCCTGAAAAGTAATTTTAACCGTACTTACCGGTAACTTGAATTTCCTTCATAGGCTAACATTGACTGGTTTCACTTGGAAATTCTTCTAAGTGTGGAGTTTTGGAACTATAAAATATTCCTCTAAAATCAGCCGAAATACGAATTCCGATTTACTCACCTGTTATCAGGAGAGACCTCAGTGCTGCATCTTTCAGCCCAGTACTGATCCTCAAAAGTAATTTTAACCGTACTTACCGGTAACTTGAATTTCCTTCATAGGCTAACATTGACTGGTTTCACTTGGAAATTCTTCTAAGTGTGGAGTTTTGGAACTTTAAAATATTCCTCTAAAATCAGCCGAAATCGGAATTCTGATTTACTCACCTGTTATCAGGAGAGACCTCAGTGCTGCATCTTTCAGCCCAGTACTGGTCCTGAAAAGTAATTTTAACCGTACTTACCGGTAACTTGAATTTCCTTCATAGGCTAACATTGACTGGTTTCACTTGGAAATTCTTCTAAGTGTGGAGTTTTGGAACTATAAAATATTCCTCTAAAATCAGCCGAAATACGAATTCCGATTTACTCACCTGTTATCAGGAGAGACCTCAGTGCTGCATCTTTCAGCCCAGTACTGATCCTCAAAAGTAATTTTAACCGTACTTACCGGTAACTTGAATTTCCTTCATAGGCTAACATTGACTGGTTTCACTTGGAAATTCTTCTAAGTGTGGAGTTTTGGAACTTTAAAATATTCCTCTAAAATCAGCCGAAATCGAATTCTGATTTACTCACCTGTTATCAGGAGAGACCTCAGTGCTGCATCTTTCAGCCCAGTACTGGTCCTGAAAAGTAATTTTAACCGTACTTACCGGTAACTTGAATTTCCTTCATAGGCTAACATTGACTGGTTTCACTTGGAAATTCTTCTAAGTGTGGAGTTTTGGAACTATAAAATATTCCTCTAAAATCAGCCGAAATACGAATTCCGATTTACTCACCTGTTATCAGGAGAGACCTCAGTGCTGCATCTTTCAGCCCAGTACTGATCCTCAAAAGTAATTTTAACCGTACTTACCGGTAACTTGAATTTCCTTCATAGGCTAACATTGACTGGTTTCACTTGGAAATTCTTCTAAGTGTGGAGTTTTGGAACTTTAAAATATTCCTCTAAAATCAGCCGAAATACGAATTCCGATTTACTCACCTGTTATCAGGAGAGACCTCAGTGCTGCTCCTCAAAAGTAATTTTAACCGTACTTACCAGTAACTTGAATTTCCTTCCATAGGATATCATTGCCTGCTTTTTGCTGAAAAAGTTTCTAAGTGCTGATTTTTGAAACATACAAATATTCCTCTAAAATCAGCCGAAATCCGAATTCTGATTTACTCACCTGTTATCAGGAGAGACCTCAGTGCTGCATCTTTCAGCCCAGTACTGGTCCTGAAAAGTAATTTTAACCGTACTTACCGGTAACTTGAATTTCCTTCATAGGCTAACATTGACTGGTTTCACTTGGAAATTCTACTAAGTGTGGAGTTTTGGAACTTTAAAATATTCCTCTAAAATCAGCCGAAATACGAATTCCGATTTACTCACCTGTTATCAGGAGAGACCTCAGTGCTGCATCTTTCAGCCCAGTACTGGTCCTGAAAAGTAATTTTAACCGTACTTACCTGTAACTTGAATTTTCTTCATAGGCTAACATTGACTGGTTTCACTTGGAAATTCTTCTAAGTGTGGAGTTTTGGAACTTTAAAATATTCCTCTAAAATCAGCCGAAATACGAAATCCGATTTACTCACCTGTTATCAGGAGAGACCTCAGTGCTGCATCTTTCAGCCCAGTACTGGTCCTGAAAAGTAATTTTAACCGTACTTACCGGTAACTTGAATTTCCTTCATAGGCTAACATTGACTGGTTTCACTTGGAAATTCTTCTAAGTGTGGAGTTTTGGAACTTTAAAATATTCCTCTAAAATCAGCCAAAATACGAATTCTGATTTACTCACCTGTTATCAGGAGAGACCTCAGTGCTGCTCCTCAAAAGTAATTTTAACCGTACTTACCAGTAACTTGAATTTCCTTCCATAGGATATCATTGCCTGCTTTTTGCTGAAAAAGTTTCTAAGTGTTGATTTTTGAAACATACAAATATTCCTCTAAAATCAGCCGAAATCCGAATTCTGATTTACTCACCTGTTATCAGGAGAGACCTCAGTGCTGCATCTTTCAGCCCAGTACTGGTCCTGAAAAGTAATTTTAACCGTACTTACCGGTAACTTGAATTTCCTTCATAGGCTAACATTGACTGGTTTCACTTGGAAATTCTTCTAAGTGTGGAGTTTTGGAACTATAAAATATTCCTCTAAAATCAGCCGAAATACGAATTCCGATTTACTCACCTGTTATCAGGAGAGACCTCAGTGCTGCATCTTTCAGCCCAGTACTGATCCTCAAAAGTAATTTTAACCGTACTTACCGGTAACTTGAATTTCCTTCATAGGCTAACATTGACTGGTTTCACTTGGAAATTCTTCTAAGTGTGGAGTTTTGGAACTTTAAAATATTCCTCTAAAATCAGCCGAAATCCGAATTCTGATTTACTCACCTGTTATCAGGAGAGACCTCAGTGCTGCATCTTTCAGCCCAGTACTGGTCCTGAAAAGTAATTTTAACCGTACTTACCGGTAACTTGAATTTCCTTCATAGGCTAACATTGACTGGTTTCACTTGGAAATTCTTCTAAGTGTGGAGTTTTGGAACTATAAAATATTCCTCTAAAATCAGCCGAAATACGAATTCCGATTTACTCACCTGTTATCAGGAGAGACCTCAGTGCTGCTCCTCAAAAGTAATTTTAACCGTACTTACCAGTAACTTGAATTTCCTTCCATAGGATATCATTGCCTGCTTTTTGCTGAAAAAGTTTCTAAGTGCTGATTTTTGAAACATACAAATATTCCTCTAAAATCAGCCGAAATCCGAATTCTGATTTACTCACCTGTTATCAGGAGAGACCTCAGTGCTGCATCTTTCAGCCCAGTACTGGTCCTGAAAAGTAATTTTAACCGTACTTACCGGTAACTTGAATTTCCTTCATAGGCTAACATTGACTGGTTTCACTTGGAAATTCTTCTAAGTGTGGAGTTTTGGAACTATAAAATATTCCTCTAAAATCAGCCGAAATACGAATTCCGATTTACTCACCTGTTATCAGGAGAGACCTCAGTGCTGCATCTTTCAGCCCAGTACTGATCCTCAAAAGTAATTTTAACCGTACTTACCGGTAACTTGAATTTCCTTCATAGGCTAACATTGACTGGTTTCACTTGGAAATTCTACTAAGTGTGGAGTTTTGGAACTTTAAAATATTCCTCTAAAATCAGCCGAAATACGAATTCCGATTTACTCACCTGTTATCAGGAGAGACCTCAGTGCTGCATCTTTCAGCCCAGTACTGATCCTGAAAAGTAATTTTAACCGTACTTACCAGTAACTTGAATTTCCTTCCATAGGCTAACATTGACTGGTTTCACTTGGAAATTCTTCTAAGTGTGGAGTTTTGGAACTTTAAAATATTCCTCTAAAATCAGCCGAAATACGAATTCCGATTTACTCACCTGTTATCAGGAGAGACCTCAGTGCTGCATCTTTCAGCCCAGTACTGGTCCTGAAAAGTAATTTTAACCGTACTTACCGGTAACTTGAATTTTCTTCATAGGCTAACATTGACTGGTTTCACTTGGAAATTCTTCTAAGTGTGGAGTTTTGGAACTTTAAAATATTCCTCTAAAATCAGCCGAAATACGAATTCCGATTTACTCACCTGTTATCAGGAGAGACCTCAGTGCTGCATCTTTCAGCCCAGTACTGGTCCTGAAAAGTAATTTTAACCGTACTTACCGGTAACTTGAATTTCCTTCATAGGCTAACATTGACTGGTTTCACTTGGAAATTCTTCTAAGTGTGGAGTTTTGGAACTTTAAAATATTCCTCTAAAATCAGCCAAAATACGAATTCTGATTTACTCACCTGTTATCAGGAGAGACCTCAGTGCTGCTCCTCAAAAGTAATTTTAACCGTACTTACCAGTAACTTGAATTTCCTTCCATAGGATATCATTGCCTGCTTTTTGCTGAAAAAGTTTCTAAGTGTTGATTTTTGAAACATACAAATATTCCTCTAAAATCAGCCGAAATCCGAATTCTGATTTACTCACCTGTTATCAGGAGAGACCTCAGTGCTGCATCTTTCAGCCCAGTACTGGTCCTGAAAAGTAATTTTAACCGTACTTACCGGTAACTTGAATTTCCTTCATAGGCTAACATTGACTGGTTTCACTTGGAAATTCTTCTAAGTGTGGAGTTTTGGAACTATAAAATATTCCTCTAAAATCAGCCGAAATACGAATTCCGATTTACTCACCTGTTATCAGGAGAGACCTCAGTGCTGCATCTTTCAGCCCAGTACTGATCCTCAAAAGTAATTTTAACCGTACTTACCGGTAACTTGAATTTCCTTCATAGGCTAACATTGACTGGTTTCACTTGGAAATTCTTCTAAGTGTGGAGTTTTGGAACTTTAAAATATTCCTCTAAAATCAGCCGAAATCGGAATTCTGATTTACTCACCTGTTATCAGGAGAGACCTCAGTGCTGCATCTTTCAGCCCAGTACTGGTCCTGAAAAGTAATTTTAACCGTACTTACCGGTAACTTGAATTTCCTTCATAGGCTAACATTGACTGGTTTCACTTGGAAATTCTTCTAAGTGTGGAGTTTTGGAACTATAAAATATTCCTCTAAAATCAGCCGAAATACGAATTCCGATTTACTCACCTGTTATCAGGAGAGACCTCAGTGCTGCATCTTTCAGCCCAGTACTGATCCTCAAAAGTAATTTTAACCGTACTTACCGGTAACTTGAATTTCCTTCATAGGCTAACATTGACTGGTTTCACTTGGAAATTCTTCTAAGTGTGGAGTTTTGGAACTTTAAAATATTCCTCTAAAATCAGCCGAAATACGAATTCCGATTTACTCACCTGTTATCAGGAGAGACCTCAGTGCTGCTCCTCAAAAGTAATTTTAACCGTACTTACCAGTAACTTGAATTTCCTTCCATAGGATATCATTGCCTGCTTTTTGCTGAAAAAGTTTCTAAGTGCTGATTTTTGAAACATACAAATATTCCTCTAAAATCAGCCGAAATCCGAATTCTGATTTACTCACCTGTTATCAGGAGAGACCTCAGTGCTGCATCTTTCAGCCCAGTACTGGTCCTGAAAAGTAATTTTAACCGTACTTACCGGTAACTTGAATTTCCTTCATAGGCTAACATTGACTGGTTTCACTTGGAAATTCTTCTAAGTGTGGAGTTTTGGAACTATAAAATATTCCTCTAAAATCAGCCGAAATACGAATTCCGATTTACTCACCTGTTATCAGGAGAGACCTCAGTGCTGCATCTTTCAGCCCAGTACTGATCCTCAAAAGTAATTTTAACCGTACTTACCGGTAACTTGAATTTCCTTCATAGGCTAACATTGACTGGTTTCACTTGGAAATTCTACTAAGTGTGGAGTTTTGGAACTTTAAAATATTCCTCTAAAATCAGCCGAAATACGAATTCCGATTTACTCACCTGTTATCAGGAGAGACCTCAGTGCTGCATCTTTCAGCCCAGTACTGATCCTGAAAAGTAATTTTAACCGTACTTACCAGTAACTTGAATTTCCTTCCATAGGCTAACATTGACTGGTTTCACTTGGAAATTCTTCTAAGTGTGGAGTTTTGGAACTTTAAAATATTCCTCTAAAATCAGCCGAAATACGAATTCCGATTTACTCACCTGTTATCAGGAGAGACCTCAGTGCTGCATCTTTCAGCCCAGTACTGGTCCTGAAAAGTAATTTTAACCGTACTTACCGGTAACTTGAATTTTCTTCATAGGCTAACATTGACTGGTTTCACTTGGAAATTCTTCTAAGTGTGGAGTTTTGGAACTTTAAAATATTCCTCTAAAATCAGCCGAAATACGAATTCC
The DNA here is from genome assembly GCA_963921515.1 of Calotriton arnoldi. NCBI lineage: Eukaryota > Metazoa > Chordata > Amphibia > Caudata > Salamandridae > Calotriton > Calotriton arnoldi. The sequence goes on along the minus strand of CAWUFW010002820.1, from coordinate 2,023,548 downwards.
GATTTACTCACCTGTTATCAGGAGAGACCTCAGTGCTGCATCTTTCAGCCCAGTACTGGTCCTGAAAAGTAATTTTAACCGTACTTACCGGTAACTTGAATTTCCTTCATAGGCTAACATTGACTGGTTTCACTTGGAAATTCTTCAAAGTGTGGAGTTTTGGAACTTTAAAATATTCCTCTAAAATCAACCAAAGTACGAATTCCAATTTACTCACCTGCTATCAGGAGAGAACCCAGTGCTGCATCTTTTAGCCCAGCACTGACCCTGAAAAGTAATTTTAACCGTACTTACCAGTAACTTATATTTTCTTCCATAGGAATCCATTGTCTGGTTTTCAGCAGAAAACTTTCAAAGTGTCGATTTTCACAAACTACAAATATTCCTTAAAAATCGCCTGTATGACTTAAACGCATTCTTTCAACTGTTTACAGGAGATGCACCAGTGCTGGATCCAGGATCCAACACTGAGTAAGAAAAAGTAACGATAACAGTTTTTACCTGCTAAGTGAATTTCCTTCCATAGGATAACATTGGTGATTCTATGAGAAAAAGTTTCTAAGTGTCAACTTTTAAAATACAATAATATTCCTTAAAAATCACTACTGTAACCAAAACGCTTTTACTCAACTGTTTACAGGAGATGTCCCAGGACTGAATCTAGGATCCAGTCCTGTGGTTAGAAAAAGTAATCCATAAAGTAACTAATTGCATTTAACTAGAAATTCACATTGAGCTGAATGTTGCATTGTGTTTGAAAATGTGTTGCCCATTGCAACAACTGTAACTACTGTACTTAAAAGTCTATTGCCTATGTGCAAAGTATTTAAACTAAAGTAATTCATTCTGAGAAAGTATTTTTTGTAATGTAATGTATAATGTAATTACAATGTAATTTAAAAAATAAAATATGTAAAAAAAAATTGTTTCTAAACAATTTGGAAATCAGTATGAAAAAAATTTATATAACAATTAATACATTTAAAAATTGTCATTTACAAAACCTTTGAAATTCACTGAAAAAAACGTAGGTTTCAGACATGTTATAGTTACAAATTAGCATTTAAAAAACCTTTGAAATTCACTGAAAAAACCATAGGTTTTAGGGACAGTTATAGTTATTTGGACATTGCACTCGTACAAAACCCGTGAAATTCCCCCGTTATAGGTAGTCCAGCAAACTATAACTCGCGCCCCCGCAATGCACTGCTGATGACGTCACATATTACATCACTCATGACATGGTCAGTGACATCACTGATGACATCACTGATGACATCTCAAATGACATCACTGATGACATCATCCACGTGATAATTTCATGCATCTTCTCACACCCTAATATAACCTTTGATACACCCACTCTAAATTACAGACTGCCATTCGCAAAACCATAGACACTCCAACACCAATAACTACATACCCACTCACTGATTCTTAGGTCTACGCACACATCCACTCACTCACCCGTACAGTCACTCATACTTACGGTCACTCAGTACAGGACTATCATATGCACTCATACTCCTATATAGACACTCAAACACCGCCACTCATCCATAGAGGTACTCACACACCTAGTCAGTCATGCAAATAATTAAACACACTACCATTTACTCACCTATACAGTTATACACACACCAGCTCACTTACTCATACAAATACTAGCACATTCTTACGCTCTTATACAATCACTGATACAAGCACACACTCATCCATACAGCCACTATCACAATCACTCACTCTTGCTTATAGCTATTTATATACTCCAACACACATATATACTGCCTTTCACATATGTGGTTACTCACACATGTACCACTGGGACATACATTCACTCACTAACACACTCTTACACACACTTACCCACCCATACAGTCTATCACAGATGCACTCTTTAAACCATCCACCCAGTGAATCACCCACTCACACATCTATGCACAGAGTCGCACACACCCCTCCCACACAAACACTCAGGCACCCATACAGATACTAACACAAGCATTCAATAACTCATATAGACACTCATGTAGCTATTCACAAACACATGCAGCTACTTACACAGCAACAGACAGACGGATACAGACATTCACCCAGTTTAGTCACTAACCCACGCATTCAGTAAGATACGTTAAATCACTCACTTATAGAGTCAGTCACGCACCTACTAAATCATCCATACAGACACTTACACACCCACTCATTCTTCAATACGTCTTTTCCTATATATATTAAAAATATTTAAACTTTACAGAAACACAAAGTCACTGGATGATGTCATCAGTGATGTCATCAGTGATGTCATTTGAGATGTCATCAGTGATGTCATCAGTGATGTCACTGACCATGTCATGAGTGATGTAATATGTGACGTCATCAGCAGTGCATTGCGGGGCGCGAGTTATAGTTAGCTGGACTAACTATAACGGGGAATTTCACGGGTTTTGTACGAGTGCAATGTCCAAATAACTATAACTGTCCCTAAAACCTATGGTTTTTTCAGTGAATTTCAAAGGTTTTTTAAATGCTAATTTGTAACTATAACGTCCCTGAAACCTATGGTTTTTTCAGTGAATATATATATATATATGTAACCTACTGGCGGTCGCCAGTAGGTAGTTATAGCTAGGACCTTGTTTCTATTCAAAAAGCGTTTTTTCTTTTGCCAATATCTTTGGCGTTGTTTGACGAATCTTTGCAAAAGTTTCAAAACTAATGGTTCGCTCAGGTCAGTTCCTGTCTTGAAAGTTTTGGGGTGATTCGGGGGCCTAGAAAAAAGGGGGGTCCCAAAACGTGTTTTCCCCATATTAATTTCCATAGGAACTTTAGACAAAGCTACAGCCCGAACTGCTGAACGGAGTTACACCAAATTTACCAAAAAGGTAGGTCTTGGTTCAGAAAGTGTGCTTTTTTAAAATGGTGTAAATCCGTTTAGTAGTTCCTGAGAAATTAAAAAAATAAAAATATCGATATCTGAGGGCCGAGGAGGATTCGCGAACCCTCCCTAGCACAAGCTTGATTCTGATTGGCTGTCAACACTCCAAACCAGGAAGTGTTGGCAGCCATCTTGTGACTCGGTTTACCAAGTCACAAGAAAACAGTAAAAAAAAAAGGATAAAAAACAAGAAAAGGGGGCAGGGTAGAAACACCCTGATCCCTAGGACCAAAAAAAGCTTTTTTTTTTAAAAATCGGCCGAAATCACGTTGGGGGCGCAAATCCGGCTGAAAATTTTTTAAAAAACGAAGAGTGGGCTCCCGCACTTCGTTTTTTATAAGCCCCCGTGTGGGCCAGTTCCCGGGGCAATACTTAATTATGTAGCCGGGGCACGCTTGGACCCCTGCAGCCCTGGGGACCGCCACCTCCCCGGGGCCATGCTGATTACATGCGGGGGTGCATGCAGCCCCCCCGCAGCCCCAGGGACCACCATCTCCCCGGGGCTTTATTATAATTTAATTGCATGGGGGGCTTATGCCTCCCCCCATGCAGCCCTGGGGACCACCTCCTCCCCGGGGCTCTGATTTTTAAAAAAAATGTGTGGGGCGGGCTCGAGCCACCCCACATGGCCCAAGGGACCACCACCTCCCCGGGGCATACATAAATGAAGTGCGGGGCTCTGTTGCCCCCTGTTGCAAATGATGGGAGGGGGGCTGCGGGCCCCCCTCCTGGAGCCCTCCATGGCCCTGGGGACCACCACCCCCCAGGGATGGCTCCTGCATTGTCCCGGGGTGCCCACCCCAGGACATTGCCGTTTGCTATGGCAGGGCGAGAGCACCGCTCCCGCCCTGACATAGCAAACACTGCTTTGCTTCATGGAAGTGAGAGCAGGAAACCTGCTTTCGCTTCCAAGAAGCAAATCAGAATTGCTTTTGGACAAGGGGAGCTGCATGTCAGCAGCTCCCCTTGTCCAAAATCAATGCCGGCTCCTGCAGGAGGCGGGGAGCTGGCTGGGACCGCCGGGGAATTGGGGCTCCCCCGCAGTCCCCATCAAGGAGGCCAGGCCCCGGGGGATGGGGTCCTTGAGGCCAATAGTGGCCCAGGGAAGGGGGTCCACTCGGCCCCCCTTCCGTTTTGATTTTTATTTTGTTAAAAAACCAAATAAGGCCGGGCCCCGGGGGATGGGATCTCTGGGGCCAAAATTGGCCTTAGGAGGGGGGCCACACAGCCCTCCTCCAAAATTATAGAAATAAAGTCTGGGCAGGCCTCGGGGGATGGGGTCCCCAGGGCTAAAAGTGGCCCAGGGAAGGGGGGCCACACAGCCCCCCTTCTTTAAAAAAAGGTTTTGCTGGGCCCCAGGGAATGGGTTCCCCTGGGCCGAAACTGGCCTGGGGTGGGGGGCCACACGGCCCGCCCCCTTCCCTATAAATAAAAAAATTAAAAAACCCAGCCCTGGGGATGGGGTCCCCGGGGCCATAATCAGCCTGGGGAGGGGGGCTGCGCGCACCCCTCTTCCTTTTAATTTTTTTTAAATGGCTAAGGCCCCAGGGGATGGGGTTCCCAGGGCCCAAAAGGGTTAATGGAAGGGGGCCACACAGCCCCCCTTCCTAAAATAAAAAAACAAAAGAATCCCGGCAACTCACCGGAGACCCCGCCCCCTCCCTGCACACCTATGCAAACGTGCCTCCTGACACGTTCTGGGTTGGAGGGATTATGTCCCCTTGAATCCTGAGGGTCCCTGGGGGCTAACTAGCCCACCAGGTACCTCCAGTAAGCCCCACACAGTGGGATTGCTGAGATGTAATCCGAGGCCACGCCCCTTTTTACACCACTCTGCAAACGCACCTCTTGGTGCACTGCTGGTGGGGCGATGAGGTCCTCTTGTGTCCTGAGGACCTAGGGCTAAAGTGGACTTCATCCCCCGAGCAGCAGTGCGCCAGGAGGCGTTTTTGCAGAGTGGTGTAAAAAGGGGGCGTGACCTCGGACCACTCTCAGCAATCCAGCTGTGTGGGGCTTACTAGAGATAACAGGTGGGCTAGTTGGCCCCCAGGGACCCTCAGGAGGCAAGGGGACTTCATCTCCCAACCAAGAGCGCACCAGGAGGCGCGTTTGCAGAGTGGTGGTGAAAGGGGGCATGGCCTGTGTCCACCTCTCAGCAAACCCACTATCTGGGGCTTACTGGAGGTATCAGGTAGGCTAGTTGGCCTCTAAGGACCCCCTGCAGCAAAGGAGACTTTAATCCCCTTCCAAGAGCGCGCCAGGGAGCGTGTTTGCAGAGGGCAAAGGGGGCATGGCCTGCTATGAGTACTTACCAATGCTGCTGTGTGGGACTTACTGGAGGTAATAGGAGTGGTAGTTGTCCCCCAAGGATGTCCTTGAGGGCCAACTACCCCTCCTGTTACCTCCACCAAGTCCCACAAAGTGGTATTGCTAAGTGGTCTTCAGAGACCATGCCCCCCTTTCTCCTCCACTCTGCAAATGTGCCTCCTGGCACACTACAGGATAGGGGATGAAGTCCGCTTTACTCCTGAGGGACTTTGGGGGCCAAAAAGCCCTCCTGGTACCTCCTGTAAGTCCTACGCAGCGGAATTCCTGAGCGCTGGTTGGAGGCCCAGCCCCCTTTCTCCACCACTCTGCAAACGCGACTACCAGTTAAAGAAGCATTTGTAATGTAATAGGTCTTGTATTTGCAAGAGTTAGAGCTTTTGGCATTGTAAATGTAAAAGTATTTTACTAATGTTTTTTGGAGTGGAGTGGATGTACATTGTGTGTAGTGGAATTATGTGGTATGTTGTGCAGTGAAATTATGTGGATAGGAAGTATGTGGTATTTAGTGTATAGGAATTATGTAGAGTGGGATTATGTGCTATGGAGAGTAATTATGTGGTATGGTAGTGTGTGTTGTGGAGTGGTAACCTCAGGTTTAGTCTTCCTCGTTTCCATAGAAGCTAAACTATGAACTCAATGAGACAAAAAAAGAAGGAATCACTGAGGAGCACTTCTGGACCTAGTCAGAGGTATGAGCTTGGCCACTGGAATTATGCAACTGTTTGGCTGCACCAACTTTCGCACAATTATACATTTTCCGCATTAGCCACATAATCCATCATCTGCTGCCTAATCTGCAGATTTCAACAAAAAAAAGCCTTGTTTCTAGCTCAAACAGCTCAAACGTTACCAAAAATGCAGCAACAAGTATTACAGCGTGGTGGAAGGACCTTTGTAAACATAGAATGGTCACCTGTTACTTATTGCTAAATGAGGGTGTTAAATTGGTCCTAATGGTGTGCAAGCCACTCTTGCTTCTTTCTGCGCCTCTCTTGCCTCTTTCTGAATTTCTGCTGCTTCTTTCTTCACCTTTCTTTCTTTTTCTGCACTTCTCTTGCCGCTTTCTGCAAATCTCTTCTACTTTCTGCACCTCTCGTGCCTCTTTCTGCACCTCACTTGATTCTTTGTGCACCCCTGTTGCCTCTTTCTGTACCCCTCTTGCCTCTTTCTGCACCCTTCTTCCCTCTTTCTGGACCCCTCCTGCCTCTTTCTGCACCTCTGTTCCTTATTTCAGTACTTCTTTTGTTTCTTTCTGCACCTCTCTTGCTTCTTTCTGCATCCCTCTTGCCACTTTTTCCACCCCTCTTCCCCCTTTCTGCATATCTGTTGCTTCTTTCTGCACTTCTCTTGTCTCTTTCTCCACCCCTCTTCCCCTCTCTCTGCACCTCTGTTGCTTCTTTTTGCACCTCTCTTGCTTCTTTCTGCACCCCTTGTGCCTCTTTCACACCCCTCTTCCCGCACCCCTCTTGCCTCTTTCTGCACCTCTGTTCCTTCTTTCTGTACTTCTTTTGCTTCTTTCTGCACCTCTCACTTCTTTCTGTACCCCTTTTGCCTTGTTCTGCACCCCTCTTACCTCTTTCTGCACCCCTTTTCCCTCTTTCTGCACCTCTGTTCCTTCTTTCTGCATTTCTTCTGTTTCTTTCTGCAGCTCTCTTGCTTGTTTCAGCACCCCCTTGCCTCTTTCTCCACCCATCCACCCTCTTTCTGCACCCCTGTTGCCTCTTTCTGCATCTCTGTTCTTTCTTTCTGCACTTCTTTTGTTTCTTTCTGCACATCTCTTGCTTCTTTCTGCACCCCACGTGCCTCTTTCTGTACCCCTCTTCCCTCTTTTTCTACCCCTCTTGCCTCTTTTTGCACCTTTTTTGCTTCTTTCTGTACTCCTCTTGCTTCTTTCTGCACTCCTCGTGCCTCTTTCACACCCCTCTTCCCTCTTTGTGCACTCCTCTTGCCTCTTTCTGCTCCTCTGTTCTTTCTGCAGCTCTTATGATTCTTTCTGCACACCCTTGCCTTTTTCTCCACCCCTCTTCCCTCTTTCTGCACATTGGTTGCCCCTTTCTGCACCTCTGTTCCTTCTTTCTGCACTTCTTTTGTTTCTTTCTGCACGTCTCTTGCTTCTTTCTGCACCACTCGTGCTTCTTTCTGTATCCCTAATCCCTCTTTCTGCACCCCTCTTCCCTCTTTTTGCACCTCTGTTCCTTCTTTCTGCGCTTCTTTCGTTTCTTTCTGCACCTCTCTTGCTTCTTTCTGCACCCCTCTTGCCACTTTCTCTACCCCTGTTCCCCCTTTTTGCATCTCTGTTGCCTCTTTCTGCACTTCTCTTGCCTCTTTCTCCATCCCTCATCCCTCTTTCTGCACCTCTGTTGCTTCTTTCTGCACTTCTCTTGCTTCTTTGTGCACCTCTGTCCCTTCTTATTGCAAACCTTGTGCCCCTTCCGCACCCCTCTTCCCTCTTTCTGCACCCCTCTTCCCTCTTTCTGCACCCCTCTTGCCTCTTTCTGCACCTCTGTTACTTCTTTCTGCACTTCTTTTGTTTCTTTCTGCAACTCTTTTGCTTCTTTCTGCACGCCTCTTGCTTATTTCTGCACTTCTCGAGCCTCTTTCACACCCCTCTTCCCGCACCCCTCTTGCCTCTTTCTGCACCTCTGTTCCTTCTTTCTGGACTTCTTTTGTTTCTTTCTGCACCTCTCACTTCTTTCTGTACCCCTTTTGGCTTGTTCTGCACCCCTCTTACCTCTTTCTGCACCCCTCTTCCCTCTTTCTGCACCTCTGTTCCTTCTTTCTGCACTTCTTCTGTTTCTTTCTGCAGCTCTCTTGCTTGTTTCAGCACCCCCTTGCCTCTTTCTCCACCCATCCACCCTCTTTCTGCACCCCTGTTGCCTCTTTCTGCATCTCTGTTCTTTCTTTCTGCACTTCTTTTGTTTCTTTCTGCACATCTCTTGCTTCTTTCTGCACCCCACGTGCCTCTTTCTGTACCCTTCTTCCCTCTTTTTCTACCCCTCTTGCCTCTTTTTGCACCTTTTTTGCTTCTTTCTTTACTCCTCTTGCTTCTATCTGCACTCCTCGTGCCTCTTTCACACCCCTCTTCCCTCTTTGTGCACTCCTCTTGCCTCTTTCTGCACCTCTGTTCTTTCTACAGCTCTCATGATTCTTTCTGCACACCCTTGCCTTTTTCTCCACCCCTCTTCCCTCTTTCTGCACACCTGTTGCCCCTTTCTGCACCTCTGTTCCTTCTTTCTACACTTCTTTTGTTTCTTTCTGCAAGTCTCTTGCTTCTTTCTGCACCACTCGTGCTTCTTTCTGTATCCCTAATCCCTCTTTCTGCACCCCTCTTCCCTCTTTTTGCACCTCTGTTCCTTCTTTCTGCGCTTCTTTCGTTTCTTTCTGCACCTCTCTTGCTTCTTTCTGCACCCCTCTTGCCACTTTCTCTACCCCTGTTCCCCCTTTTTGCATCTCTGTTGCCTCTTTCTGCACTTCTCTTGCCTCTTTCTCCATCCCTCATTCCTCTTTCTGCACCTCTGTTGCTTCTTTCTGCACTTCTCTTGCTTCTTTGTGCACCTCTGTCCCTTCTTATTGCAAACCTTGTGCCCCTTCCGCACCCCTCTTCCCTCTTTCTGCACCCCTCTTGCCTCTTTCTGCACCTCTGTTACTTCTTTCTGCACTTCTTTTGTTTCTTTCTGCAACTCTCTTGCTTCTTTCTGCACGCCTCTTGCTTATTTCTGCACTTCTCGAGCCTCTTTCACACCCCTCTTCCCTCTTTCTACACCCCTCTTGCCTCTTTCTGCACCTCTTCCTTCTTTGTGCACTTCTTTTGTTTCTTTGTGCACCTCTCATGTTTATTTCTGTATCCCTCTTGCCTCTTTCTCCACCCCACTTCCCCCTTTCTGCATCTCTGTTGCTTTTTTATGCATTTCTCTTGCTTCTTTCTGCATCTCTCTTGCTTCTTTCTGCACCCCTCATGCCTCTTTCTGCACCCCTCATACCTCTTTCTGCAGTCCTCTTGCCTCTTTCTGCACCTCTGTTGTTTCTTTCTGCACTTCTTTTGTTTCTTTCTGCATCCCTCTTGCCTCTTTCTGCACCTCTGTTCCTTCTTTCTGCACTTCTTTTGTTTCTTTCTGCACCCCTTTTGCTTCTAACTGTACCCCTTTTGCCTGTTTCTGCACCCCTCTTGCCTCATTCTGTAGCTCTGTTCTTTCTTTCTGCACTTCTTTTGTTTCTTTCTGCAGTTCTCATGTTTCTTTCCGCACCCCCTTGCCTCTTTCTCCACCCCTCTTCCCTCTTATTGCACCCTTCTTGCCTTTTTCTGCACCTCTGTTGCTTCTTTCTGCACTCCTGTTGCCCCTTTCTGCACCTCTGTTCCTTCTTTCTGCACTTCTTTTGTTTCTTTCTGCACATCTCTCGCTTCTTTCTGCACCCCTCGTGCCTCTTTATGCACCCCTCTTCCCTCTTTTTGCACCCCTCTTGCCTCTTTCTGCACCTCTGTTGCTTCTTTCTGCACTCCTCTTGCTTCTTTCTACACATCTCTTGCTTCTTTCTGCACCCCTCGTGCCTCTTTCTGCACCCCTCGTCCCTCTTTTTGCACCCCTCTTGCCTCTTTCTGCACCACTGTTCCTTCTTTCTGCACTTCTTTTGTTTCTTTCTACACCTCTCTTGTTTCTTTCTACACCTCTCTTGCTTCTTTCTCCATACCTCTTGCCACTTTCTCCACCCCTGTTCCCCCTTTTTGCATCTTTGTTGCTTCTTTCTGCACTTCTCTTGCCTCTTTCTCCATCCCTCATCCCTCTTTCTGCACCTCTGTTGCTCCTTTCTGCGCTTCTCTTGCCTCTTTCTGCACCCCTCTTCCCTCTTTCTGCACCCCTCTTGCCTCTTTCTGCACCTCTGTTCCTTCTTTCTGCACTTCTTTTGTTTCTTTCTGCAACTCTCTTGCTTCTTTCTGCATGCCTCTTGCTTCTTTCTGCACCCCTCGTGCATCTTTCACACCCCTCTTCCCTCTTTCTGCACCTCTGTTCCTTCTTTCTGCACTTTTTTTGTTTCTTTCTGCACCTCTCTTGTTTATTTCTGTATCCCTCTTGCCTCTTTCTCCACCCCACTTCCCCCTTTCTGCATCTCTGTTGCTTTTTTATGCATTTCTCTTGCTTCTTTCTGCATCTCTCTTGCTTCTTTCTGTACCCCTCGTGCCTCTTTCTGCACCCCTCATCCCTCACTCTGTAGTCCTCTTGCCTCTTTCTGCACCTCTGTTGCTTCTTTCTGCACTTCTTTTGTTTCTTTCTGCACCCTCTTCCCTCTTTTTGCAGCTCTGTTCCTTCTTTCAGCACTTCTTTTGTTTCTTTCTGTACCTCTCGCTTCTTTCTGCACCCCTTTTGCCAATTTCTGCACTCCTCTTGCCTCTTTCTGCACCTCTGTTCCTTCTTTCTGCACTTCTTTTGTTTCTTTCTGCAGCTCTCATACTTCTTTCTGCACCCCCTTGCCTCTTTCTCCACCCCTCTTCCCTCTTTTTTCTTCACCCCTGTTGCCCCTTTCTGCACCTCTGTTCCTTCTTTCTGCACTTCTTTTGTTTCTTTCTGCACATCTCTTGCTTCTTTCTGCACCCCTCGTGCCTCTTTCTGCACCCCTCTTCCCTCTTTTTGCTTTCCTCTTGCCTCTTTCTGCACCTCTGTTCCTTCTTTCTGCACTTCTTTTGTTTCTTTCTGCAACTCTCTTGCTTCTTTCTGCATCTCTCTCGCTTCTTTCTGTACCCCTCGTGCCTCTTTCTGCACCCCTTATCCCTCACTCTGTAGTCCTCTTGCCTCTTTCTGCACCTCTGTTGCTTCTTTCTGCACTTCTTTTGTTTCTTTCTGCACCCTCTTGCCTCTTTTGGCAGCTCTGTTCCTTCTTTCAGCACTTCTTTTGTTTCTTTCTGTACCTCTCGCACCCCTTTTGCCAATTTCTGCACCCCTCTTGCCTCTTTTTGCACCCCTCTTGCCTCTTTCTGCACCTGTGTTCCTTCTTTCTGCACTTCTTTTGTTTCTTTCTGCAGCTCTCATGCTTCTTTCTGCACCCCCTTGCTTCTTTCTCCACCCCTCTTCCCTCTTTCTTCACCCCTGTTGCCCCTTTCTACACCTCTGTTCCTTCTTTCTGCACTTCTTTTGTTTCTTTCTGCATGTCTCTTGCTTCTTTCTGCACCCTTCGTGCCTCTTTCTGCACCCCTCTTCCCTCTTTTTGCACCCCTCTTGCCTCTTTCTTCACCTCTGTTCCTTCTTTCTGCACTTCTTTTGTTTCTTTCTGCAACTCTCTTGCTTCTTTCTGCATGCCTCTTGCTTCTTTCTACACTTCTCGTGCCTCTTTCACACCCCTCTTCCCTCTTTCTGTAGCCCTCTTGCCTCTTTCTGCAACTCTTCCTTCTTTCTGCACTTCTTGTGTTTCTTTCTGCACCTCTCCTGTTTATTTCTGTATCCCTCTTGTCTCTTTCCCCACCCCACTTCCCCCTTTCTGCAGCTCTGTTGCTTTTTTATGCATTTCTCTTGCTTCTTTCAGCATCTCTCTTTTGTTTCTTTCTGCAGCTCTCCTGCTTCTTTCTGCACCCCCTTGCCTCGTTCTCCACCCCTCTTCCCTCTTTCTTCACCCTGTTTCCCCTTTCTGCACCTCTGTTCCTTCTTTCTGCACTTCTTTTGTTTCTTTCTGCACGTCTCTTGCTTATTTCTGCACCCCTCGTGCCTCTTTCTTCACCCCTCTTCCCTCTTTTTGCACCCCTCTTGCCTCGTTCTTCACCTCTGTTCCTTCTTTCTGCACTTCTTTTGTTTCTTTCTGCAACTGTCTTGTTTCTTTCTGCACGCCTCTTACTTCTTTCTGCACTTCTCGTGCCTCTTTCACACCCCTCTTCCCTCTTTCTGATCCCCTCTTGTCTCTTTCTGCACCTCTCTAGTTCATTTCTGTATCCCTCTTGCCTCTTTCTCCACCCCACTTCCCCCTTTCTGCATCTTTGTTGCTTTTTTATGCATTTCTCTTGCTTCTTTCAGCATCTCTCTTGCTTCTTTCTGCACCCCTCGTGCCTCTTTCTTCACCCCTCATCCCTCTTTCTGCAGTCCTCTTGCCTCTTTCTGCACCTCTGTTGCTTCTTTCTGCACTTCTTTTGTTTCTTTCTGCACCCCTTTACCCTCTTTCTGCATCCCTCTTGCCTCTTTCTGCACCTCTGTTCCTTCTTTCTGCACTTCTTTGGTTTCTTTCTATACCTCTCTTGCTTTTTTCTGCACCACTTGTTCTTCTTTCTGCACCCCTCATCCCTCTATCTGCACCCCTCTTGCCTCTTTCTGCTCCTCTGTTCTTTCTTTCTGCACTTCTTTTGTTTCTTTTGTTTCTTTCTGCACCCCTCTTGCCACTTTCTCCACCCCTGTTCCCCCTTTTTGCATCTCTGTTGCTTCTTTCTGCACTTCTCTTGCCTCTTTCTCCATCCCTCATCCATCTTTCTGCACCTCTGTTGCTTCTTTCTGCACTGCTCTTGCTTCTTTCTTCACCTTTCTTCCTGTTTCTTTACCTTTCTTCCTCTTTCTGCACGTCTCTTGCCTCTTTCTGTACCTCTGTTGCTTTTTTTCTGCACTTCTCTTGCCTCTTTCTGCACCCTTTGTGGCTTTTTCAGTACCTCTGTTGCTTCTTTCTGTACTTCTCTTCCTTCTTTCTGCACCTTTCCTACCTCTTTCTGTACCCCTCTTGCCTCTTTGTGCACCTCTCCTACCTCTTTCTGCACCCCTCTTGCCTCTTTCTGCACCCTTCTTCCCTCTTGTTGCACCCTCTTGCCTCATTCTGCACCTCTTTTGCTTCTTTCTGCACTTCTCTTGCCTCTTCCTGCACCCCTCTTGCCTGTTTCTGCACTTCTCTTGCCTCTTCCTGCACCCCTCTTGCCTGTTTCTGCACTTCTCTTGCTTGTTTCTGCACCTCTCTTGCATCTTTCTGCACCTCTGTTGCCTCTTTCTGCACCTCTGTTGCTTCTTTCTGCACTTCTTTTGTTTCTTTCTGCACCCCTTTACCCTCTTTCTGCATCCCTCTTGCCTCTTTCTGCACCTCTGTTCCTTCTTTCTGCACTTCTTTGGTTTCTTTCTATACCTCTCTTGCTTTTTTCTGCACCACTTGTTCTTCTTTCTGCACCCCTCATCCCTCTATCTGCACCCCTCTTGCCTCTTTCTGCTCCTCTGTTCTTTCTTTCTGCACTTCTTTTGTTTCTTTTGTTTCTTTCTGCACCCCTCTTGCCACTTTCTCCACCCCTGTTCCCCCTTTTTGCATCTCTGTTGCTTCTTTCTGCACTTCTCTTGCCTCTTTCTCCATCCCTCATCCATCTTTCTGCACCTCTGTTGCTTCTTTCTGCACTGCTCTTGCTTCTTTCTTCACCTTTCTTCCTGTTTCTTTACCTTTCTTCCTCTTTCTGCACGTCTCTTGCCTCTTTCTGTACCTCTGTTGCTTTTTTCTGCACTTCTCTTGCCTCTTTCTGCACCCTTTGTGGCTTTTTCAGTACCTCTGTTGCTTCTTTCTGTACTTCTCTTCCTTCTTTCTGCACCTTTCCTACCTCTTTCTGTACCCCTCTTGCCTCTTTGTGCACCTCTCCTACCTCTTTCTGCACCCCTCTTGCCTCTTTCTGCACCCTTCTTCCCTCTTGTTGCACCCTCTTGCCTCATTCTGCACCTCTTTTGCTTCTTTCTGCACTTCTCTTGCCTCTTCCTGCACCCCTCTTGCCTGTTTCTGCACTTCTCTTGCCTCTTCCTGCACCCCTCTTGCCTGTTTCTGCACTTCTCTTGCTTGTTTCTGCACCCCTCTTTCCTCTTTCTGCACCTCTCTTGCCTCTTTCTGCACCCCTGTTCCCTCTTTCTGCACCTTTCCTGCCTGTTTCTGCACATCTCTTCCCTCTTTCTGCACCTCACTTGCTTCTTTCTGCACCCCTCTTGCCTCTTTCTGTACCCCTCTTTCCTCTTTCTGCACCTCTCTTGCTTCTTTCTGCACCCTTCTTCCCTTTTTTGAATTCCTCTTGTGTCTTTCTGCAGTTCTCTAGTCATTTTCTGCACCTCTCTTGCCTCTTTCTGCACTTCACTTGCCTCTTTCTGCAGTTCTCTTGCTTCTTTCTACACCTCTGTTGCTTCTTTCAGCAATTATCTTACCTCTTTCTTCACTTCTCTTACTTGTTTCTGCACCTCTCTTGCGTCTTTCTGCACCTCTGTTGCCTCTTTCTGCTGCTCACTTGCTTCTTTCTGCATCCCTCTTGCCTCTTTCTGCACCCCTCTTTCCTCTTTCTGCACCTCTCTTGCCTCTTTCTGCACCCCTGTTCCCTCTTTCTGCACCTTTCCTGCCTGTTTCTGCACATCTCTTCCCTCTTTCTGCACCTCACTTGCTTCTTTCTGCACCCCTCTTGCCTCTTTCTGTACCCCTCTTTCCTCTTTCTGCACCTCTCTTGCTTCTTTCTGCACCCTTCTTCCCTTTTTTGAATTCCTCTTGCATCTTTCTGCAGTTCTCTAGTCATTTTCTGCACCTCTCTTGCCTCTTTCTGCACTTCACTTGCCTCTTTCTGCAGTTCTCTTGCTTCTTTCTACACCTCTGTTGCTTCTTTCAGCAATTATATTACCTCTTTCTTCACTTCTCTTACTTGTTTCTGCACCTCTCTTGCGTCTTTCTGCACCTCTGTTGCCTCTTTCTGCTGCTCACTTGCTTCTTTCTGCATCCCTCTTGCCTCTTTCTGCACCCCCTTTCCTCTTTCTGCACCTCTCTTGCCTCTTTCTGCACCCCTGTTCCCTCTTTCTGCACCTTTCCTGCCTGTTTCTGCACATCTCTTCCCTCTTTCTGTACCTCTGTTGCTTCTTTCTGCACTTCTCTTGCCTCTTTCTGCACCCTTTGTGCCTCTTTCAGTACCTCTGTTGCTTCTTTCTGCACTTCTCTTCCTTCTTTCTGCCCCTTTCCTACCTCTTTCTGTACCCCTCTTGCTTCTTTGTGTACCTCTCTTCCCTCTTTCTGCACCCTCTTGCCTCTTTCTGCACCTCTTTTGCTTCTTTCTGCACTTCTCTTGCCTCTTCCTGCACCCCTCTTGCCTCTTTCTGCACCTCTGTTGATTCTTTCTGCCCTGCTCTAGCTTCTTTCTGCACCTCTGTTGTTTCTTTCTGCACTTCTCCTGCTTCTTTCTACACCTCTTTTGCTTCTTTCTGCACCCCACTTGCCTCTTTCTGCACCCTTCTTCCCTCTTTGTGCACCTCTCTTGCCTCTTTCTGCACATCTCTTGCCTCTTTCTGCACCCCTCTAGCCCCTTTCCAAATCTCTTTTACTTGTTTCTGCTCTTCTTTTGCCTCTTTCTGTACCCCTCTTGCCTCCTTCTGCACCTCTGTTGTTTCTTACTGCACTGCTCTTGCTTCTTTCTGCACCTCTCTTGCAAATTTCTGCACCCCTCTTGCCTCTTTCGGCATCCCTCTTCTTTCTTTCTGCACCCCTGTTCCCTCTTTCTGCACCTCTTCTGCCTGTTTCTGCACCTCTGCTGTCTCTTTCTGAACTTCTCTTGCCTCTTTCTGCACCCCTCTTCCCTCTTTCTGCGCCTCTGTTGCTTCTTTCTGTATTTCTCTTGTTCTTTCTGCACCTCTCTTGCTTCTTTCTGCACCTCTCTTGCCTCTTTCTGCACCCTTCTTCCCTCTTTCTGTACCTCTCTTGCCTCTTTCTGCACCTCTCTTGCCTCTTTCTGCACACACAGGGCTAGTTTTAAACTGACCTCAGGCTCAGCAGTGCACACATGCAAGTGCAGAAAAGGGCTGCTGGCCTCTAAACTGCCATGCCCTATTATATGCTAGGGACTTATAGGTAGTTTTAATCCCCCTGCCCTAATATGTACTAGGGCCTTACAGGGGAGGTCAGGCCAATCACAGGGGTACCCCAACCCATAGTGTACCCTAGTGTATGTAGGTGTTTTCACGGTATTCTAAGTGTCTTTCAGCATAGCACTGGCTCCGGGCCTGGTTAGGCAGAGCCCAGGGTCAGTCAGAGTCAGTTACCACCAGTACCAGTCAGCAAAAAGTTGGGGGGTGCCCAGGACACAGAATGACTTTGCAACAAGGCTTCTTTCTGTACCTCTGTTGGTTCTTGCTGCATATCTCTTGCTTCTTTCTGCACCTTTCCTCCTTTTTCTAGACTTCTGTTGCCTCTTTCTGCATTTCTCTTGCTTCTTTCTACACCTTTCTTCCTCTTTCTTGACTTCTGTTGCCTCTTTCTGCACTTCTCTTGCTTCTTTCTGCGCCTTTCTTCATCTTTCTGCACATGTCCTACCTACGTAGGCATATTTAGAAATTAGCATTTAAAAAACCTTTGAAATTCACTGAAAAAACCATAGGTTTCAGGGACGTTATAGTTAGAAATTAGCATTTAAAAAACCTTTGAAATTCACTGAAAAAACCATAGGTTTCAGGGACGTTATAGTTAAAAATTAGTATTTAAAAAACCTGAGAAATTCACTGAAAAAACCACAAGTTTCAGTGACGTTATAGTTAGTTGGACATTTCACTCGTACAAAACCAGAGAAATTCAGCCGTTATAGTTAGTTGAGCTAACTGTAACTCGCGCCCCCGCAATGCACTGCTGATGACTTCACATATTACATCATTCATGACATGGTCAGTGACATCACTGATGACATCACTGATGACATCTCAAATGACATCACTGATGACATCATCCAGTGACTGTGAATTTCTGTAAAGTTTAAATATGTTTTATATATATATTTGCCAAGGTGTATTGAAGAATGAGTGGGTGTATAAGTTTCTGAATGGATGATTTAGTAGGTGCGCGACTGACTGTATAAGTGAGTGATTACACCCTTAAGGAAGCAATCTTAATAGAAGCTATTAAAGCAGGTTCATACACAAGGGGACAATGGTCTTTCAGAATCAGATCGGATATCTCTAGAACAACCCAGGATAGGCAATGGGAGTTGGGCAAATTTATGCCAGAGTTGAGATCACTAGGTGCCACGGTTCAAATGTGTTTCCCAGCCACATTAAGGGTAATGTGGAGTAATAAGATGCACAACATTAAATACACGAAAGAAGCAGAAATGTTGATTGATCAAATCAAAGCACGCCAAAAATAATGTAGTTTAATAAAATCTGGCATGGTGAGAGGTCTCGAAAAATAAGTGCCCCAAAAAAGGACACCTGATGATAAATGGGAGGGTTCTCCAGGGAGGGACAGGGGGGGCACACTCAGGTAGTAATCTTTATTATTATGTTTAGCACTGGGCGGGGGAGCATGAGGGAAAAAATGAAAAAAAACAATAAAGTCCTCACTGGCATAAAAATGGCAGATTTTTTTTCAGACATGGATTCTTTACCTTTGTTGTATACATCATAAATAGGAAATGACCGGGGTATTCAAAAACAAGGTTGTGAACATCTTGACTTGGAATGTCAATGGTCTTAGGGTTGTTAGTAGGAGGAAAAAGATTTTAGAATACTTAAAGTTGTCTGATAGTGAAATAATAATAATACAAGAGACACATCTGCCAAAAGAAGAATGGAGCAAAATTTAAAAAAATCAAAAATGGATCGAACATTATGTGTGCACAGATCAAGAATGTTGTACAAAAGGGGTAGTAATTCTCTTTAAAAGATCTGTTAAGGCACACCTAGGGGAATGCATGGTAGACAAAAGGGGGAGATGGGTCATAGCTAAAGTTAAACTGTATGATAACTAGCTGGCAGTTGCAGGTTATTATGGCCCTAATATCGATGACCCAATGCCACTTCAGGACTTATACAACTGCCTCCTGGAGGTAAACGTTCCTATTATTTTAGGGGGTAACTTTAATGTTTTGATTGATCCAATTCTTGATAAATCATCCCCCAGGAGCATAGTCAACACTTCAAAAATGAGAGCCTTTTTAAAACTTATGATGGAAAGCTTGGGTTTAACGGATATCTGGAGAGAAAAGGGAATCAAGGGTAACAGATATACTTTTAATAATAAAAAGTACGGGCACTCCTCAAGAATCGATTTCTTCTTAGTTAACAGCACGATTGGCAATAAAGTCTCCAAGGTAAAACACATAGTAGAGCACTTATTAGATCACTCTGCGGTCAGGTAGACACTTACACTAAACCAACCATTGACCCAAAAGAGATGGACATTCAATAGCGTACTATTAACAAATACCAACTTAATTGAAATTTTAAAGAAAGAGACAAAGGAATTTTTTCAGATTAATACACTTTCAGCCCCGATTCACATAGTTTGGGACACCTATAAATCTTTTATAAGGGGACGTCTAATTAGCCTTTCTATAAACCAAATCATGTAGAGAAATGTCAAAATTGAGAAATTAGAACATGACATAACTAAGTGGTCGAAAGAATTAGAGAACCCCTCGAATTCACAAGCCCAGATCTTAATACGGGATAAAATACAGGAAGCGAAATTCATATTATCTAGTTTTTAGAAGAAATGGGAGGCCAGTAAGATTTCCCATTATGAATACGGAGAGGGATGTGGGAAGTTGTTGGCGTGGAAGACTAAATCAGAATTGAGTAGGAACAACATTGCTGAGATTTTAGATCCTATAACTGGCAGACTGTGTAAGGAAGATAAAGAGGTGGAGGAGGCTTTTGTAAGGTTCTTTAAAGAACTGTACAATGAAGATCTAGTGGTACCAATAGAACAATTACAAAGTTATTTTGAGGGAATAGATATCCCACGGTTGACCCCCGCCTCAACAGAAGTGCTAAGCACCGAGATAAGCCTAGAAGAAGTAATGCTAGGAATGGGAAGAATGAAAAAAGGGAAAGCGGCAGGCCCAGACAGCCTACACAATGTGCTATATAAAGCTCTTAAAGAGGAACTGGCTTCATGGTTTAAAGAACTAATAAATGCTGCCTACTTAGAAGGAAAAGACCTACCACGCTCCTGGGAAGAAGCAACAATTAGTATTATTTTAAAACCAAACAAAAATCCCAAACTATGCGAATCTTATAGGCCGATTTCTCTTTTAAATTCAGATTACAAAATATATACACAAATTTTGGCAAAACTGTATGATCTGACTCAGTAACTGATAGGAACAATAGATCTAGCCACAACAAGCAAAACACCCCTGACTATTCTCACTTTTGATGCTGCCAAAACATTCGACAGGGTCAGTTGGCCCTTTCTACAATGGTTAATTAAGCAGCACGACTTAGGGGAGAATTTTTCAAGAGCAGTGGCAGTGTTATACAATAATCCCACTGCTAAGATTTTGGTAAATGAGAATCTCACGGATCAGATAGAGATCAAACATGGGACTCGTCAGAGATGTCCCTTGTCACCTCTAATTTTCAACATATATATAGAGAGCCATTGGCAATAAAAATAAGAGCAAATTTAAATATAAGACCTTTTAAATATAGAAGCTGGGAAAAGAAGGTGGGTCTTTATGCAGATGATCTGATGATCTATACTAGTGAGATGGAAATATCCTCCCCAGAGATTTTTAAAACGTTAGAGGAATTTGGTAAAGTATCAGGATATCTTGTAAATCAGCAAAAAACTGAAATAATGGAGTGGAACACTAATTGCTCTAGCCCCCTGGTGAAACAAGAGATCAGATACCTGGGGATTCAGATGGTACAGAATCTCAATGGCCTGGCTCAGATTAATTTTGCAAAGGCAAAAAAAGAAACTATTAATCTATTGAGGGCCTGGTATAGTCTACCTTTATCCTTCCTAGGCAGATCAAATTTATTGAAAATGTCCATTGTACCCAAATTCACATTTTTATTTGATACAATCCCTTTGGAATTCAGTACGGGCGATGTTAAGAAATTACATGGGACATTGTGCAGATTTATTTGGGCAGACAAGGGGGTAAGGATTGCGTGGAAAACGTTACGTCGGAGAAAGATCTATGGCGGAACCGCAAGTCCTGACCTGTTAATGTATTGCTGAGCCGTCCAATTTAAGGCCTTCAGATCTCTGTTCTTGGAGAATGTATTTTATACCCCCCTCTTTAAGGCCTTAACAACAGAGGAAAAGGCTATGCCCGATTTTTTTCTATATAAATTTGGCCATCCTAAATACTGAAAAAAAGTCAGACTAAAAGTCCTGAAGGTTGCATGTAGTTTATGGTATCAGATTAGGTGGATCCTGGAGATTCCCTACTATTGCGATTCTGCTCTAATTTGGGATTCCCCGGGGACTCCCACATGTCTTGCAGATAAACTGGCAGTTCCTTTAGGCTAGCAAGGATAAACAAATGGGGACAACTATTGCAAGATAACAGATTAGTCGCTTGGAAAACGTTGGAAAGAGCAACTGAGGGAAGGCTCTCTAAATTTAAATACTGCCAACTTATGAGCTGGGCGAATGCATTGAAGAAAATAGGTAAAAGTAGTAAGGACTTTGAAAGGGAGCACCAGCTAAGAACCCCTCAGAGGAAGGAAGTAGCTAAATGGTACTGGGTACTAATCGAGGCCGGAGAGGAACCTTACTCCATGCTGGGAGCGATCTGGAAGAGGGACCTGTCCAGCTTGCAGTTGGAAGCCTTATGGCAAGTAGCGATGACTACATTTTGGTCTACTGTCAAGTCCGCACCCCTCGAGAAAAATCATCTCTTTACAGTGCACAGGGCGTACTGGACACCAAAGAAGTTATCCAAGATGGGGAAACAAGAGCCGAAGAAATGCCCCAGGTGCGGTGAGGAAAGAGCTGACGACGTCCACATGTTCTGGCAGTGCCCTCTGATAGAGTCCTTCTGTCTGGAAGTGGGTAAGACGGTCAAAGAGATTATAAATCAAGACATTGAGGTAAGCCTACCGATGGTAATATTTGTGGTAGAAGAGGGCAGGATTTAATTGTCCAAGAAACAAAAATCCTTATTGTTCATATTAATATTGCTGGCAAGGAGGGAGATTTGTATAAAATGGGTACTACCTATTTCTGCAACTAAATTGGAGTGAGTGTCTTCAATTCGGAAAATAAACTCTCTAGATCATAAGAGCACTCTAGGGGAAAAAGTTAAGTTTTGGGAGATATGGGAGAAATGGGAGGAGCACTGAGAATTAAGAATGGAGAGCAAATAGGTTAAATGAGAAATCGGTCCTATGATTAAAAATATCAATAGCTGATTCTTAGGAGTGAGAAATGCACTCTGAAAGTCTCAGCAATATGGCTGTGGGGCTGGTTTAGAGTGCAATATGGACGCTCCTAATTCATGGCGGAAAAGTCCTGGGAGTTGCCTGCTTAATCTGCCTAACCAAGTCTAGATACACCTATTGATGTTATATGACAAAAAAAACAGACAGAAAGACAACATTTCAAAAAGCATATTTGAGTGATCATATCGGTTCAAGGGTTTATCTCTGAAAAAGTATCTGCACGCTTCTATGCCATGGCTGTGATCAATACGTGTATACATTGCAGCTACGTCAAGGGTGACCAGAAGATAATGTTGCTGCCACAGAATATCTTGGATCTTGGTGACAAAATCGGTACTATCCCTACATTACAATGGCAAGGATAGCACATAGGGTAATAGGAAAAAATCCAGAAACCTATATGTAGGCTCCAGGAAACTTCCATTGGCTGAAACTATTGGTCTCCCTGGAGGGTTCAACTTATCCTTATGTATCTTTGGGAGCATATAGAAATAAGGGGCAACCGGTTGTTTAACCCATAAGAACAGATACTCGTCTGTACTGATCAACCCCCTATCTCTCCATGCTGGCAACATACCCTGATATTGTGCAACAGCTTGATGGTATGCCTGCATAGTGGTCCTTACATAATTTCCCAGGTTATCTAGTTGCCTGCATGCTTCTTTGGTGTACTTTGCTACGTCCCACAGAACAACATTACCTCACTTGTCTGAAGGCTTTATGATCACATTGTGGCCCTCTCTCAGAGATTTGAGGGCCTCCCTCTGACCCCTATTTAAGTTGTTAGCATAGTTATCCCTAGATTTCAGCCAGATTCTATAGAGATCCCTGATGACAACTTCATGGAAGTTGTCAATCATGTTGTATGGTGTAACTGGATTGCAAAGGGATTTGGGTTTGAAGGAGGTTTCTGCAGTCCTGACTAATTCTAGAGATTCTAAGAGCTCCCTCTCAGTGGCCAAACTGTCAGAGTCCCCTCCCAGCTCAACCAGAGTGGACAAACCCTTTATATCACCTAGTGACAGATCCTCATCATTGTATCTTGTGGTAGGGCTAGTGCAGAACACAGAGATTTCTTGGATTTTTTCGGATTTTGGAGAAATGCCTTCTTCAATTTAAGTTTACGTATAAACAAAAAAATATAAATTCTGGTTCTGCAATAGTCCAAGTTCACTGTTGGACAAAATGTTAGCCCCAATTCCAGGACTGATTGTTCCTGTGGTGTCAAAGTATGGGAGGAAAGATTAACCACAGTCAGAGTATTCTCACCCTTCATTTTCATTTGGTCGGCCTTGTTGTTCTCCCATAAGGCGTTGCGTCTTTCTTTAGTTCTTCCCCCTCATCTTGTCTTCTTCCTTTTTCTTTGGATTCTCCTCTTCCTCCCCTTCCTCTTGGTGGTCGACCTCTGACTGTCGGACTTTGTTGTAAAAAATACGATATTCATCAAGGGAGGTAAAGGAAAAAGATTCTTTGCGCCCCTGCGGGGTTTGGTTATCCAGATCTGATGAGCAGTTATCTGAGCCAGATTCAGATGTTGCTAGTTTTTGTTGTCTGAGCCTCCCAACCTGCTTGTATTGGCATATGTTGTTTGATGGTCGTTGCCACCTCTATTTTGCCCGACGTTTGGGGCCCAGTGTTTTCAATGTCATCCTGTTCGTTAAACAAATCCTTGGCTGCTCCCAGCCCCTTCTGTTTAGACTCGTTCATATTTTCACTTTTTTTGAGTTACCACGATGTAATCGGTGGTCACAGATGCAACTATTCCAAACTTTTTTTTTTATAAGCTGTTCTGCAATAAATTGAACCAAGCGAAAAATGGACCCAGAGAGCCGAATGTCTGACGTAAGAGGGCTCTGATCCAGGCGCGGCCCGTGGTAGGAGTGCCGGTCGGGCAGTGACGTGGGGCGGGGGAGGGGCAGGGTGGGGGGTAGTAAACTACGGATTAAGGCCGAATACAGGTAAGTAAACATTTAAATAAATAAAACGAATTTTGTTGTGACCGCTGCATCGCCAATTGCGATGCAGTGCGCGCAACGAAATTCGTTTTATTTATTTAAATGTTTACTTACCTGTATTCGGCCTTAATCCGTAGTTTACTACCCCCCACCCTGCCCCTGCCCTGCCCCACGTCACCACCCGACCGGCACTCCTACCACGGGCCGTGCCTGCTCTGATCGTCAGCTCAGGATTTGCTATCTTTCGATGCGCATCAGCAATAAACCTTCTGGGCTATATGCCACATATACCGTGGTCGCAGACTCCAAACTGCTGCATTCAGTCTGTAAGTTGGCCTAGTGTACAGGAGAGCCGTGTGATGGGTACATATATGGGTATGCGCAAAGTCGATTGTTCTCGAGGCAATTGCACCAAATAGTACTTGAAATGACCAGTTGAAAGGGTCTTGTGGCTGCGTGCCCGCCAACAGGCGCGGCCCGTGGTAGGAGTGCCGGTCGGGCGGTGACGTGGGGCGGGGGAGGGGCAGGGTGGGGGGTAGTAAACTACGGATTAAGGCCGAATACAGGTAAGTAAACATTTAAATAAATAAAACGAATTTCGTTGTGACCGCTGCATCGCCAATTGCGATGCAGTGCGCGCAACGAAATTCGTTTTATTTATTTAAATGTTTACTTACCTGTATTCGGCCTTAATCCGTAGTTTACTACCCCCCACCCTGCCCCTCCCCTGCCCCACGTCACCACCCGACCGGCACTCCTACCACGGGCCGTGCCTGCCCGCCAACAACCTCCACTCTAGGGAGAGATATGTTAAAAAGGTCTCAATCGGACATTCCTCCGTACTCCATGAATCCTCAAAAATGAAACCAAGAAACACGCTCTGCTTGGGCCTTTAGGCACCAATGCAGTTCCTCCACCATGTATATATTTCGCAACAACAAAACCAGCAACAATGATCAAGCATTACGCATTTCGAACTTCACAGTTCTTGTTCACAGGCTAAAATGCAGAGCGAGGCAGCACCACCTTTTCAGACACTTAACTACCCTAAATACTGTGCCGCCCCCAGTGGGCCTCAGGTGAGTTCAGCAAGTGCATTTTGGTAACAGTAGTTTTGGTCAAAGTCCTTTTCTCCAAGTGGGGTTGCCTTCGCTCGACATCCATATAAAAAATAAAATCAAAAAACCCTTCAGTGGGCTTATCCAATAACACATTCCTGGGTTTTGCTGGAGATAAAACAGAGCAGGTTTTTTTATTTGATTTTTTATATGGGGGCGGAACAGTATTTAAGGTAGTATGTGTGTGTGTTTGTGTGTGTGTTTGTAAATAGGTTGTTTGTGTATAGTTGGGCTTATGAAAAGTCTAATAATAGCATATTAGCATAATATGCATGTGCAGTTCTCCTTCCTGTGTTTTATATGGGGAGGACATGTTATATCTGTTCACTGTTTGTGATGTCCTTATTTGACTGCGGAATGTGGATTTTTTTTGTGAAACTTATCAACAGTAGTTGGATGGGAGGCTGCTGATGGATGGTAGTGCTGAGGAGTTTGCCTTCAATAAACACATTCCTAAACAAAGCTGCTTTCTGGAATAGTCATTATAAGGAGTAAACCACAACTAGGGTTTACAACTGTGATTACTTAGGCTTCTTCTTTCTAGCACCAAGAAACCCTGACAGGTGCTACTGCCTTAGAGGGAACTCCATTGTCATGACCTTACCAGGAGAGGGAAAAAAAGGAAAATATTAAGGAACAGTGCAGATAAATAGAAACCTTTGTATGTTATAGGCTAAAATTGGAGGATGGTCACACATAGAATGGGTTTTTTGCAGAGGTCTATGTGTAATTTGTGGTTTACTGGTTCCAAACCTTGACATAGTTTAGTGGGTTAATCACAGGCTGTAGAGATCCATTGTTAGCCTGCTGTTCACAGTTCTAATTCCATTAAAAAACCAGTGGATATGTGCATCTTATGCAGAGATAAGGGTGTATTCCTGCGGGTCGCAGATTCTAATCCAATTAAGAAGTCACTGTGGTTTCTTGCACCTTTATTAGATATCATTTATAAGTTTGTAATCCATTGCCCTTGATTACCAATCATAGTCATAGAGGAGTAGGCCAATTTAATTCACCTTCTGCAGTGGTCTTTAGGTGCCACATTTATTTAACTGGTTTCCAATCATAATTAAACATTTCCATCAAGGCAGTGTTTTGACAGTACAAGCTTGATGTCAGCATATTCTTGGGGCTTAAAACGGAAATGTTTAAAACCTAGTTGAAAACATGTAGCCCTGAAATGCTCCAGTGTTACATCCAGCACCACCATGAGCCACCCTACCTAGACATACATTTGCAGAAAAATAAAAAACTTTTATTTTAGTATACTTGTTGTAAACCATTAATTAACCAGTACTTTGTTTGTGCTGGGCCATTAGGGCATAACTACCACATGCAGATTTCTTTATGGGACAATTTGCTTTTTCATTAGCATTTTGTACTTTGAGCAAACAGATTTTATTTTAAACTGGACACCTGTACCCTAGCTGTTTATAGGCAACTGAACTGATGCTCAAACACTATTTTCTGGGAGCCCTGCCATGAATAAGATTCCATTCTGGGGTCACATATCTCAGTGGAGGTCAAAAGCAGAGGTCAAAAGCAAAAACACCTTAGAGTTTTCGCAGATAGTATCCACATCTTAACAACCCCCATGTAAGCAATGAGATCGCCACAAAAACATTCTGATCATTCTTTTTGGAAATATGCCTTTTCCACAGGGTCACCTTGTTTTTTCTTGCCTTTCGCTGAACCCTATTTGTGCTGGCTTTCGAACTTTGTGCACTTTACCCCTGCTAACCAAAGGTAAGGTGCATTTGCGCCTCCTTTTTAAACATGGTACTATTGGCATATACCTAATTGGCACATTTAATCTACTTATAAGTCCCTAGTATATGGTACTACCTGTACCCAGGGCCAGTAAGTTAAATACTACTAGTAGGCTGCAGCACTCATTGTGCAACCCACTGTAGCAGCCCTGTAAGGCATGTCTCTAGGATCGCCACTGCTGCCTGGGTGTTTTAACCTGCCATTTTGACCTGACAAAATAAACTTTTTACCACACCTAAACCTTCCTTTTTAAGATGTATAAGTAACTCCAAAGGTCAGCCTTAAAAGCCCATAGGGCAGAGTGCATGGTATTTAAATGTATGACATATATATTTAATGTTTTACATGTCTTAGTATTGAAAAGCTTCCAAATGTATTTTTCACTGAGGCAAGGCTGCCTCTCCCTATAGGTAAATACTGGTCACACTATGACATTTAATAAGTTCTAATATCAGTTTGGGAATAGCTAGGTTAGAAAAATATTTAAAGGAATTATTTTAATCATAATTTAAAATCCAACTTAATGGCCTAGTTGGATTTTATGATGCTATTTTTGAAATTACACTTTAAGACAGTTGTCAGTTTCCTTTCTCAAACCAAAATGCTTTCCTACTATTCTCCAACTGTCATCTGACCCCTGATGGTTCAACTGTGGTGAAATGTGTATTGCTCCCAGACAGTGGACAAGGGCCTCTGGGTGTGCAGTGGGGGTCTCCTCCCTTGACAAGATAGCCTGGTAGGCTGTACCAGGCCCCTTCCTACCCTGTCACTGGCGGATGAAGCTCAAACCCAGGTCTGCCTCTCTTTTGTCTCTCTAGTCAGGCTGGCACCATACCCAGAGGGAGGGGAGGATCTGACCAAAATTGGTTTAGAGGTGGACAAAGAATTATCCTCCACCAACAGGCTGGCACTGGGCTGACCTCTCCTCATAACACTCAAACATTTTAGTGATCCAGCCCCAGGAATCTTCCATTTTTCCAGAGTCTTCCCATCTACTACCAGTTCTTCAGTCATTAAACTTTGCCCTGGAATACCTGTTCTATTCAGCATTTTTCTAAGCCTTCCCATAACCCTTTTCGGAATGCCGTAGTATAAAAATAACTGCAATTTCAGAATAGCTTTGCAGAACTCAAAGTGCTCTGAAATATGATGCATCTGCAAACCAGGATCTTTCTTTCTGCTACAGCTTATTGCAATTCATGTCACGTGTTAATGTTCCTTCTGTTGTTGTGAGTGAAATATTTCTTCCTAATGTCTATGGTACCTACAGTGGTCCTTGGTAGTATTGTTGCATGATTTGAAGTTGTGGGGAACTGCAGAGGAAAAATAATTTCTAGTGAATTTGGGAGTGAAAGGGCTTGCAATTGTCTAATTTGCTTTCTTTTAATCAACACAATCTTTCCACACACGATTACTGATTGGGAGATGATACATTGGGGCTTAATGTAAAAAAAGATTCATCAGCAAACAAGGAAGTACAGTTTGCATATTTGCATGCATTTTACAATACAGCCTATGTACTAATACGTCACATCGCACAATGCCCATTTGCAGGCTATGTACAATGACTAGACTAGTCTAGTGAATGTAAACTAGGTGGGGCTAAATTTCCAATCCCTCCCCATGATTGACAGCAAATGCAGGGATGGTAGCCTGCAAGGGACAGCAGACCACCATCCTTGCAATTGTTCTCAAATATGCAACATTTTCTGAACCAATACATGCCAGTTTCCCAATACAAGGATAGGTGCTGCTTCAAAAAAATGTTTCCCTTCTCCGGAAAGATTGCGGCAGCATGCAACAGTGCGTCAGACCACTGTATCTTTATCTCAAGGCACCCCAAGGTGATTCCCACTGATAAGCTACCCGTTGAGGACAACGTCCTGCTTGCGACTCAGTTACCACTCTCTTTGAGGCTTCGGTAACAATTCAATGGCTTGGAAAGGCAATTGAGGTTGCAAACCAAATATACATTTCATGGCATCTCCCAAATAAAGGGAGATGCCCCTTTCACGCACTCTCATATTTGTGATTCATAATGAGTGGCAAAGGGTTTTTTATGGGATCCAAAGACTTTTTCGACTTGTAAAAAGATTTCGCACATATGAAAATGATTTTTTACTGTTTTTTCGTGATACGCAGACTTTGAGATCGTGAAAGAGTTTTGTGCATAAGGCCCTAAGTGCACTTTAATTTGACCAGATTTGAGTCCACGAATGCGAGCATATAATGGTATTGTAAACATGAAACATACAATTTTATATTTACACTTTTATGACTACTTTAGGAAATCTATGCACGATGAAGTGTCAATAAATATTTTTAAAAACTGTAATAGTTTTCATACAATTTGAAGGCACAATTCAAAACTTATAAATGTTATTGGGAATAACATAAAGTCATGTGCATACGACGCACTTCTTGATTACAGTGGTGCTATTAAACTGAAAGCTCTCATCATCCTTTTTATCATGAACTTGTGATTCTATTAGCGTTCACTTCAAGCCAATGCAGCATATTTATGTCGCTGCAAATATCTAATCATCCATGTTACAGAAAACATCCAACCCTGTAATTTCATTTAGGGGAGATACTGTGCCTAAAACATGTCCATTTCTTTCCTTGTCTGTGTGGTGTGATTCCACAGTATGATACCGTTCTGTCTGGGCAAGTTGAGTGCTTTGATTAAATTTGGCTACCTGCATCTGAATGGGTAATCCCAAAGTGGCTAATGAGCACTCAGACAGGATGCGCAACTGCTACGTCTCGTGACCTTTGACAGTGATATTATTTTCATAACCTACTCCAGGTGGCAAGTAGAGCCAAAAAACACTGGAAGATGTATTATTGAAGAACAAAGGGAGTAGGCAGAAAATAAAAAATACCCCCCACTTCAAACCAAAACTCTTATAGCACCGAGCAAATGAAGCAAGTCATCACGACCCTCCCCAGAAGAGCTCTCTTGTCTCTTCCATCCATGCATCTATCCATTCATCCTTTCATCCTTACATCCACCTGCTGATATCCACATTTTCCTTTAAATTATGTCAACCATTCATTCCTTCATCTATCATTCAGTCTTTCACCATTCTGTCCGCCCATCCATATCCAAACCTATCCATCCATCGCCAAAACTATCCATCCATCCATTTATTCATTACGCCCTCATCCACCCTTTCACTCATCCATCCATCCTTTAAGACATTCATCCATCCATTCACCCTTTCACTCATCCATCTATAATTTCACTCCATCCATCCATCCTCCCTTTCAATTATCCTTCCACTCATCCATCCATCCATTTACCCTTGCAGTCACCCATCCATCCATCCAGCATTCATTCATCCATTCATCCATTCACCCTTCCTTTCACTCATCCATTCTTTCACGTATCCACCCATCCACCCTTTCATCCATCCACCCCCCTTTCACTCATTCATTCTTCCACCGATCCATTCTTCCATTCACCCTTTCATCCATCCATCCACCCTCCCTTTCAATCTTCCATCCATTCTTTCACTCATTCATCCTTTCTCTCATGCATCCTTTTACCAATCCATCCTTTCACTCATCCATCCATCCATCCACCCTTTCACTCCATCCATCTGCCCATCCTTCCTCTCACTCATCCCATACATGCATCAATCAATCCACCCTCCTCCCTTTCACTCAGCCACTCATCTTTTCACTCACTCATCCATCCTTTTTCTCAATGTACATTCACCTTCCCTTTCACTCAGCCATCGATCCGGCCTATCTCCCATCATCCATCCATGCTCAATTTCACTCAGCCATCCAACCTTTTACTCACTCATCCATCTATCCTATCTCTTATCACCAATCCACCCTTTCACTCATTTATGCATCCATCCATTCATCCATGCATTCATGTATTCTCCCTTTCACTCATTCATCCATTCTTTCACTCATCCATCCTTACATCCATCTTTTCACTCACTTATTCATCCAGCCACCCATCCATCTTTTTACTCACCCATTCACTCACACATCCATCCATCCACTCATTTTTCTTAGTTTACCTACTTGTGGACCGAAGAGGGCAATCAAGAACTCCACTCCACTGTTACTTCTAAAGTTGGGGGGTTCACAACTCCTCAGCATCCAGCCTTTCACTCATCTATCCATCTATCCATTTGCTCATCCATCTATCCACCCTCTCATTCTATCCATCCATCCACCCTTTCACTCAACCTATTCACCCTTTCCCATCATCCATTCACAATTTCACTCATCCATCCATTTTTCCTAAAAGTTCTCTAAATGATCAGGATACACTTACATATGAAATTGAAGTATTACATCCTAATCAATCACATGTCTAATCACTAAAACCTTTGTACATCTTGTGGTACACATTTGCAGTCAAAAAGTGCATAATTTGATATTGGTTTTGGAAAATGTTTTAGTATTTGTCATGCGAGAACCTGGGGCCTCATACAGAGGTTGAAGGGCATAGTTTGCGCTCAAAATGTGGTAGATATTGTGTGCTCCCTTTTACAAGTGCCGTAAGCTATATCACACTTGTAATAAGGTGGACGGGATAGCCTCCCTGTTTGCAATAGTGTATCCCATCTACCAAACCATAATTAATGCTTCTAGTTCAAAGGGCAGCAGAATTCTAAACATATACTGAGATGTGGGTAGTGTTGGAAGTGGAGGTCCTTATCGCTTACCGCCGCCACAAAATGCTGGAGGCGTGCGTCCCCGACCCCTCGCTTCAACGTTAGGCTAAGTAAGGACACCGTCTGAGAGAGCCCTGCTCACCCCCTTAGTAGCTTGGCACGAGCAGCCAGGCTTATCTCCAAGGCACAAGAGTTCAGTATGTGCAACCACGCTCACAGTAACCCCATGATGTCATCACAAATAGACTCCACACGAGTATTGATAAAATGAGTATAACCTTTATATAATAAATTATACGATACGACCACACAATACAAAATCAACATATATAAGAATGGGTAGTATTCTTTCCGGTGGGTTGGTAGGTTCTAATCCCAACCACCGCTTCTAACCAACAGTTAAGCTCTTTTCTAACCGTTTCCCAAAAGGTTAGGCAAGTCGTATTGCTAGAATAACACACGTTGCAAAAGGAAACAATACTGCAATGCGTAACGATATTCTCTTATACTGTGCAACAGAGAAACAATGCCATACGTAGCGCCACAATCATGTACTTTGCAATTGAAGGAATAATACAATGCGTATCACCACCAGCATGCCCTGTACCAGGAAGAAACAAAGCAATGCATCACGCTACAATCCTGTGCAGTGCAATGAAGAAATAATACACTGTGCCACGTTATACTCAGATACTGTGCACTGAAGAAATCATGCAATGCGCCACGTTACAATCAGGTAATATGCAAGGGAGAAATAACGCAGTGCGTAGCGCACCAAGCATAAAGTTTGTCAGGCACAAATGAGGTCAGGCGTCATACGACAGTTCGATAGTTGTTAGCAGCAATAATGCAAAGTGTAATATGACAGTTTTACGTGCTCCGTTAACAGTGCCCCCGGTATGGATCAAATGATGACAGAAAAAGTACTGCTTCCCACTCCTGCCCAAGTACTGCCCCGTCTTGGGTCAGCACGGGCCGGGATCCGAGCCGAAGCAATGGCTCGCGCAGCAAATGGAAGCGGGAGGCCGAGAGAGTGTCCCTCCGGGCCCGCACCCCACCCCAGGTGTTGATCCACGTTACCTGGGGGGGCGCGATCCCACTCTCCTCCCCGACGTCAGCGACTTGGGCCTTGATCCAGAACTCCGTCACGGGTTGCGGCGGACTCGGGCCGGCGGCTCAGCTCTTCTGTGGCTGCCGGTCCGGGCCGCTGCTCATTGACTCCGAGGGCCCCAATGACTTGGCCCTCAGTCCACACAAGACCCGCCCTCAGCACTGTGGAGACTTCACTTCAATTCAGTGCACACCCTCACCAGGCACTCCTCACCAGCACCTCAGGTTGCACTTCGAGACACACACCGCGCGTCCGAGACTTGCCTCTTCTCCGGTGCTCACGACAATCCGGCGCTCTACAACAACGCTCCGCTTGCACCTCAACACGCACCCTGCGCGTTCGATCCTCGCCTTTTCTCCCGGTGCACACGATGTCCAGGCGCTCTTCACCAATGCCTTGGCAGCACCACGACATGCACTCTTGCGCGTCCGAGTCTCACCTCTTCTCCCGGTGCACACGATGTCCAGGCGCTCTTCCCTAACGCCCTGGCTGCATCACGACACGCACTCTTGCACCTTGGAGACTCACTTCTTCTTTTCGTGCCTACGAGGCCCAGGCGCTCTTCACCAACACCAGGGCTGCACCACAACATGCACCCTTGCGCATCCGAGACTCACTTTTTCCGTTGGTGCACACGATGTCCAGGTGCTCCTCACCAACGCCCTGTCTGCACCACGACACCCACACTGCGCGTCTGAGTCTCACTTCTTCCTTTGGTGCACACGAGGCCCAGGCGCTCTTCACCAACACCCGGGCTGCACCTCGACACGCACCCTTGCGTGTCCGAGTTTCGCTTCATCTCCCCGTGCACACCACAACCAGACGCTCCTCACCAACGCCTTGGCCTGCACCACGACACGCACTCTGCGCGTCTGAGACTTACCTTACTCCTGCGTGCCCACGATCACAAGGCACAACTTCTGAGGGTCTCAAGCGGCCAAAAAGCACGCGCACACCGCGTTGCTTGGGACTTCTCCGGAAACTTTTATGATCCTGTATTTCCAAACAGGGAGCCAGCTCACCTCGTGCCCTTGGGGTTACAAGACACAGCACAAAGCACAGTCTTCTTCAAGCAGGGGGACCCAGTGCCTCCAAGCACAGTCCCAACAGCCTCTTCCTTAGTTAGAACAGCAAACTGCAGACCAGCCCCAGATCACGAAGCAAGGATTGATCTATCCACAGCAGTCTCTTCAGTTGTTCCTTCTTTAGCAGAGGTTCCTCTTGACCACAGAATGGGTCCAAGCCTTTTCAGTCTCAATCCATATCTGTTTCATTCCAACGTTCAGGGGCTTCAGCTCTCATAGTTATACCCCTTAATGTCTTTGAAGTTTGTATGTGCTCAGGGGTCCCTGACCCCCTCCCTAAATCAAGTCTGGGTGTCTCCCTCCCAGTGTCACCTCTCTCCCTTTGATACTGGGGGTCTGGATCCTTAATCACTCAGCAGGAGATGGGTCAATTGGTTTATAGCACCAGCCCAGGCCTTTTCACCTCCCGGGCTTCTCCTCCCCCTACTCTCCAGATGCAGGGCAGCCTGGTGCCATCTCAACCCCTCCCTGGGTCAAGACCTCTCCCAGCTCCTCTCACCTTTCAGTTCCAGACAGACAATCCACATTTCAGAGACACACAGAAATGCTCAGAGCACAAAACTCAGCCACTTTCTAAAAGAGTGGCTTATAAACACACAGTGACAAAACCACCTTCACAGAAAGATGCATTATGACACTGTGAGTTCATACATACCAAACTTCACCTCTCCATTATAAACTGACAGGAAACTAGGCTAACAAACACAACACCCAGCCTCCCGAATTCTGTCCCATGGGCAGAATGGCCTTTCAGCAGTGATAAACTAAATGGAGAGTTTTTCACTGTCAGAACATAACACACACCTCAGTTTATGTCCTGCATTTTATCTACACTGCACCATGCCCAGGGGTTACCTGGGACCTACCACAGGGGTGCCCATGTGTATGTAAAAGGGAAGGTCAGGCCTGACAAGTGGTTGCACTTGTCAGGACAACATGCTAGCTTAGCATTCTGCGCGCAGGCCCTACACTGAAGGCCTGAGTTCCCTTCTCTGCGCGCCCTTGCATTACTAGCCCTTGCACACACAGTGCACATCACTAGGGACTTTTACTAGTAAGGCAAACATACCAATCATGGCCAACCAATCACCATTACATTTTACATAGGGAACTCCTGTACTTTGACACAGATCAGCAGTGGCAAAGTACCCAAAACATCTAAATTGGCATCTCTAGGTCAGGAAAACGGTCTAGGGGGAAAGCAAAAAGTTTAGGGAAGTTTAACCAAAAAGGCCTAGTCCTACACAACCCCTTCCCAGCCAAAAGCCAGGGGAGACCAATTATTACTTTAATGGACCTCCCGGCTTCGGGCGATAGAACCAGGACGCAGGCCCTCTACCACAGGGACACGCTCCTGTTCCTCGCCTTCCTACCCCCAGGGGGACTTCTTGATCACCACCTCCTGAGCCAACAATGCTGTTCCATGGATCCCTCCCTGCTAGGGGGACCCCTCCAGGGGTGCTGGACCCATGCCAACCCCTCCCTGGAGTGGTACCCTGGGGAGACCCATCGGTCAGGATACTACCTCCAATTATTCCGTCCTCTAGATTAAGAGTGGGTCTACCTTGGTCACTCCTAGGGGACCCAGCCCTACTGGCTGGACCATGTCCCCTTGTTGTCCCCACCGGGGAACAGAACCCTTTCTTAATCTTCCATTTAGTTTTCTGGGCCTGCCACTTAGGAATGGCACCCCCAAACTTCAGAACGGCAAGAGCCCTGGCTACAGACTCCCCATGCCCTCCTGACGCTAGGTGTTCTTCCCCACACTGCTGGCCACCAGGCACGAGGCCTCCGCCCGGGGGCTCTCCTGCGGCCCCCCCAGTTTCCTGGGTGGTGCTGCTGATCCCTGGGGGTGCTGTTCACTCTGCCTCCCCTTCTTTGGTGACAAGGGGCTAGCCAGCAACCCCTCCTCCCTACTCTGGGATCTCCTCGCGCCACCTGGCCCTTCTTCCCTCTCTGGGCCCCTTTCAGGCCCCTGGACCCATGACCAGGGGTCCGGTTCTCGTGCAGGCTCCCGGGAATCAAGGAGCCCACACCCTAACCCGGAGTGGCACAATCCTGGAAAATAAGTTCTGAGCCTAGGCTCCCCTGGGGCCAAATCTGATAACCCCTCCAAATCATTTACCATGCTGACCACTACCCAATCTTCCAGTGCACTCTTGTACTCATCCACACTTGGCACTGGCTGTGCACTGCCACCAATCACACTGGACTCTGCTTGTCTACCCTTAATGTCCAGTTCCCTCATGGTTAACTCATGAGCGAAGAGAAGCCGTTTCGCTTCCAACGTGAGTGCGTTCCTGCTCTCCTCTGCTTGAGTTTTAAGTTTTAACACCTCCAACTCATGCAGCCTGACACTTTGGTTTTCCTCCAACTCCTCTGGTGAAAATCTCCTCCCTGAATGGCTACTACCAGCCCCTCCGGCTGGTCCCTCCACTGGCAAATCCTGTGGACCAAATACATTCCGTGGGTCATCCTCATCCACCTCACCATCACCTGTCTCCTGAGCCTCTTTGGCTTCCCACCAGGCCCTCAAGGCCACCTGCAGCTCCTCCTTCTTGGCGCTACTCTTCATGGGACATCCCAAAGCCCTGCAGAATTTCCTCAACTGATCAACCTTGTAGGTAAACAGTGCCTCAATGTCAAACTCCAATTCTGCAATCTCAGCCTCACCGGCTATCTGGCTCTCCCCTGAGACATGATGTGTGGATTAAAGGTTACTCAACACTAGAACCACCAAATCAAAAAAATATGTTGTTGTGTCGCGGTCTACAATCGATTTATGATGAACACCAATTACTGTGAGTGATTTTGCACATACGCGTTTACTTTCTATTAGGATCGAATCCCACCGCTCTGCCTCCAAATGTTGGAAGTGGAGGTTCTTATTGCTTACCGCCGCCACAAAATGCTGGAGGAGTGCGTCCCCGACCCCTCGCTTCAACGTTAGGCTAAGTAAGGACACCGTCTGAGATAGCCCTGCTCACCCCCTTAGTAGCTTGGCACGAGCAGCCAGGCTTATCTCCAAGGCACGAGTGTTCAGTATGTGCAACCATGCTCACAGTAACCCCATGATGTCATCACAAATAGACTCCACACGAGTATTGATAAAATGAGTATAATCTTTATATAAGAAATTATACGATACGACCACATGATACAAAATCAACATATATAAGAATGGGTAGTATTCTTTCCGGTGGGTTGCTAAGTTCTAATCCCAACCACCGCTTCTAACCAACAGTTAAGCTCTTTTCTAACCGTTTCCCAAAAGGTTAGGCAAGTCGTATTGCTAGAATAACACACGTTGCAAAAGGAAACAATACTGCAATGCGTAACGATATTCTCTTATACTGTGCAACAGAGAAACAATGCCATACGTAGCGCCACAATCATGTACTTTGCAATTGAAGGAATAATGCAATGCGTATCACCACCAGAATGCCCTGTACCAGGAAGAAACAAAGCAATGCATCACGCTACAATCCTGTGCAGTGCAATGAAGAAATAATACACTGTGCCACGTTATACTCAGATACTGTGCACTGAAGAAATCATGCAATGCTCCATGTTACAATCAGGTAATATGCAAGGGAGAAATACCGCAGTGCGTAGCGCACCAAGCATAAAGTTTGTCAGGCACAAATGAGGTCAGGCGTCATACGACAGTTCGATAGTTCGTTAGCAGCAATAATGCAAAGTGTAATACGACAGTTTTATGTGCTCCGTTAACAGTGCCCCCGGTATGGATCAAATGATGACACAAAAAGTACTGCTTCCCACTCCGGCCCCAGTACTGCCCCGTCTTGGGTCAGCACGGGCCGGGATCCGAGCCAAAGCAACGGCTCGCGCAGCTGAAGAAAGCGGGAGGCTGAGAGAGTGTCCCTCCGGGCCCGCACCCCACCCCAGGTGTTGATCCACATTACCTGAGGGGGCGCGATCCCACTCTCATCCCCGACATCAGCGACTTGGGCCTTGATCCAGAACTCCGTCACGGGTTGCGGCGGACTCGGGCCGGTGGCTCAGCTCTTCTGTGGCTGCCGGTCCGGGCCGCTGCTGATTGACTACGAGGATGACTTGGCCCTCACTCCGGCGGTCTCAGTCCACACTGAGACCCGTCCTCAGCACTGTGGAGAATTCACTTCACTTCGGTGCACACCATCACCAGGCACTCCTCACCAGCACCTCAGGTTGCACTTCGACACGCACACCGCGCGTCCGAGACTCGCCTCTTCTCCGGTGCTCACGACGATCCGGCGCTCTTCACCAACGCTCCGCTTGCACCTCAACACGCACCCTGCGCGTTCGAACCTCGCCTCTTCTCCCGGTGCACACAATGTCCAGGCGCTCTTCCCTAACGCCCTGGCTGCACCACGACATGTACTCTTGCACGTCGGAGACTCACTTCTTCTTTTGGTGCCTATGAGGCCCAGGCGCTCTTCACCAACACCCGGGCTGCACCACAACACGCACCCTTGCGCGTCCGAGACTCACTTCTTCCGTTGGTGCACACGATGTCCAGGCACTCCTCACCAACGCCCTGGCTGCACCACGACACGCACACTGCGCGTCTGAGTCTCGCTTCTTCCTTTGGTGCACACAAGGCCCAGGCGCTCTTCACCAACACCCGGGCTGCACCACGACACGCACCCTTGCGCGTCCGAGCTTCCCCTCGTCTCCCCGTGCACACCACGACCAGACGCTCCTCACCAACGCCTTGGCCTGCACCACGACATGCACTCTGCGCGTCTGAGACTTAGCTTACTCCTGCGTGCCCACGATCACAAGGCACAACTTCTGAGGGTCTCAAGCGGCCAAAAAGCACGTGCACACCGCGTTGCTTGGGACTTCTCCGGAAACTTTTATGATCCTGTATTTCCAAACAGGGAGCCAGCTCACCTCGGGCCCTTGGGGTTACAAGACACAGCACAAAGCACAGTCTTCTTCAAGCCGGGGGACCCAGCGCCTCCAAGCACAGTCCCAACAGCCTCTTCCTTAGTTAGAGCAGCAAACTGCAGACCAGCCCCAGATCACGAAGCAAGGATTGATCTATCCACAGCAGTCTCTTCAGTTGTTCCTTCTTTAGCAGAGGTTCCTCTTGACCACAGAATGGGTCCAAGCCTTTTCAGTCTCAATCCATATCTGTTTCATTCCAACGTTCAGGAGCTTCAGCTCTCATAGTTATACCCCTTAATGTCTTTGAAGTTTGTATGTGCTCAGGGGTCCCTGACCCCTCCCTAAATCAATTCTGGATGTCTCCCTCCCAGTGTCACCTCTCTCCCTTTGATACTGGGGGTCTGGATCGTTAATCACTCAGCAGGAGATGGGTCAATTGGTTTATAGCACCAGCCCAGGCCTTTTCACCTCCCGGGCTTCTCCTCCCCCTACTCTCCAGATGCAGGGCAGCCTGGTGCCATCTCAACCCCTCCCTGGGTCAAGACCTCTCCCAGCTCCTCTCACCTTTCAGTTCCAGACAGACAATTCACATTTCAGAGACACACAGAAATGCTCAGAGCACAAAACTCAGCCACTTTCTAAAAGAGTGGCTTATAAACACACAGTGACAAAACCACCTTCACAGAAAAATGCATTATGACACTGTGAGTTCATACATTCCAAACTTCACCTCTCCATTATAAACTGACAGGAAACTAGGCTAACAAACACAAAACCCAGCCTCCCCCATTCTGTCCTATGGGCAGAATGGCCTTTCAGCAGTGAAAAACGCGTTTTTCACTGTCAGAACATAACACACACCTCAGTTTATGTTCTGCCTTTTACCTACACTGCACCCTGCCCAGGGGTTACCTGGGACCTACCACAGGGGTGCCCATGTGTATGTAAAAGGGAAGGTCAGGCCTGACAAATGGTTGCACTTGTCAGGACAACATGCTAGCTTAGCATTCTGCGCGCAGGCCCTACACTGAAGGCCTGAGTTCCCTTCTCTGCGCGCCCTTGCATTACTAGCCCTTGCACACACAGTGCACATCACTAGGGACTTTTATTAGTAAGGCAAACATACCAATCATGGCCAACCAATCACCATTACATTTTACATAGGGAACTCCTGTACTTTGACACTGATCAGCAGTGGCAAAGTACCCAAAACATCTAAATTGGCATCTCTAGGTCAGGAAAACGGTCTAGGGGGAGAGCAAAAAGTTTAGGGAACTTTAACCAAAAAGGCCAAGTCCTACAGGTAGGCGCACATATTTTCAAAAAGACTAATTCTGCTGATAAAGAGGTCTAAACAACTTTCTCAGTTTGCACAACTCTGGAAGGAAGAACTCCATATCACTTCAACACTGGATGTTGGGTTAGTAGCAGAGGATAACTTGCTTTTCCTGTCAAGTGGTGGCAGAATTGATGCCCAGTCATATCTTGACACAGGCAGCAGCAAGGGTCAAGCAAGGGTATTGTGCTATGGAGCAGAGAACTGCCACAAAGTACCTAATACTGGATGAATTGGATGGTGTTCTACCAAATACAGTTTCAAAAAACATCCCTTGATCATAATCTTGTAGTAAATATTTTGTGACTACAAAAGCACAATAGACCAAAATATTGAGGGTGATTATTTAATTTTTACTGTATTAGTATGATATCTACGTTTAAAATATAATTTAGTGTAACATTGTTTTATATTATCGTGTTTTATTGTATTCATTTATGTTTTAGTTTCATTGCAAATATAATTGAAAAATTATTCATTTTTAAAGTAATTATTATTGTTATTTATGTTTTTTCAGGTTGTTGTGTTTATTGGGGATTTGGGTGGATAGTCATTTTTTAAAAATATATTATAAATGCTAATCAAGTTGTTAATTATATTTATTTCTGATTGTTATGTATATTTTAAAATATCTTATTAATTGCATAATTATGTATTACATTATTTTGAGCTGTTTTTTGTGGTATGGGATGAGTAGAGCATGTAATTAATTATATATTAATTAATTTGTTGATTAATTTATATTATTTTTTCTTACTTATTTGTTTAATAGTTTATTTCTTTTTGTATTTAAGTATTCACTTTTTAAATTTTGTTTGTAGGGTTTAGTGAGAGCTTGGGTGGTTAGTTCTTTTAAATAAAAGTGTTAACAATTTAAAGGAATTGGTTAACATATTAATTATGTTCATTTTTATATTGTAATTTATTTGCATCTTTTTAATGATTTTAATTGAGATACCACTTCCTCTATTGCTCCTATTTTTCACTATTTCTTTCTCAAGTTTCAGGTTACCAGTTAAATCTCTAATAATGTAAAACTCCAATTAATTAAGTAGTCACTAATGATTTACTCATCTCCATCCTCCCTCTGCACAAACAAAAAAGCATCTGGCAGTGACTTTATAAGCTTCTAATACTGTGATCGATACATGTTTATTAAACGCAAAATAATCCTTAATCTCCTATATTATACTATGCTCATGGAATATCATGGAATATCAATGGGCGGAACAGTAAGATAGCCGATGCTGAATTCCTTGCACACTTAAAAACCTTTGACATTGTCCTCCTGCAGGAAACATGGTCAGTGGATCCATATCAACTACAGGGGTACACTTGCTTCCATGCTCCAGCACTGAGGAAATCCAAATACGGTCACCTATCAGGGGGCCTAGCCACCTACATTGCCATAACAAAATTTGATATTGCACAAGAAATTCAATCTCCACTACCATCAGTAAACTCAGTAAAGATCCATCTAAATCTCAGTGGTTCTAAAGACTAGGTGCTAGTGGTCAACACATATATAAATCCGAGACGGAAAAAACAAGAGTCAAAACAATTAATTGAACATCTGCTCACTATCATAAGCTTGCATAATACCTCTAACCTCATCCTCTCCGGGGATCTAAACCAACAAATCCTAGGCACATCATCAAACGACGACATACAGGCTCAGCCCTTTTACTGGAACATACCAACCCAAACCAAAGGCAATCATGACAGACCAACCAAGATAGGGAAAGAGCTGCTAGAAGATCTGGAGCACATCAATCTAAGGGTACTAAACGGAAGATTCATTGATGACTCCCCTCTGGCCGCCTCATTCTACTCGGAAACTGCAAATTCCAACATAGACTACACTCTAGTCTCCCTTTCACTCTCCCAAAATGTATCAGGATTCCACTTAGGAGACAAAGGGGACAGTGATCACTGGCCCCAGGAAGTTTCAATCCAAGTATTTCCGCACAAACTGATGCTTAATCCAGTTGGCAGGCATGCATGCTACACAATAAACTTAAAAATAATCAAATCCTCCCTAGTAAACTCCAGGGAAGTGCTCCTGGCTGCAAAAACATTGCTGCATGATCACAGTAATTTCACTGTCACCCCGATCAGTTCATGGGAAACCTTCACAGTCACACTTGCAAGTTCTTTTTCAACTATAGCCAGATATACCCCTTCAAGCAATCCAAGAGTTGAGGGGAGGGCCACGAGAGCACAGCGAACTGAATTAAAATTGCTAAAAAATAGGTAAACAAACTTCTTAGATCGCTGAGGCTTAATCCTGGGGACGTGGACCTAAACCACCAACTCTGTCAAAGGAAAGCCCAAGGCAAAAAACTCAAGTGGGACATCAAAAGGTACAACGAAACTGCATTTTGGGCAAAACTTTACCACAACTCCCAAGCAACTAACAGCGCGCGTTTCTGGGCTACTGTTAACAAAATTTTACAACCGACACAGCGAGGCCTAACATCATACATCACAGAGAACTCATGGACAACTTTTTAGACTCCCATTTCAACCAGCAAACACCTGGACAACAAGCGATTCCGGATAACCAACTGATCCACCCCACTCAACCTAAAAGGAACCTAGAGGAAAAGGCAAAGGGAAATGAAGTGACAATAATTAAGAACCAAATTTCAAAAGGAAGGAGAGAAGGGGCTCCATGGCCAAAAGGGATTCCACCAGCTCTCTTTAAACTAGACCCTGAGTACTGGTCAGAAATACTGGCCCCCCTCTTTCTGACCGTCAGACAGTCCAGACCCCTAACCGCTTCATGGAAGGGTTCCATAATTTCTCTGATTTTCAAGGCCGGCGACAAAACCTCACCAAAAAACTATCGTCTGATTGCAATACCAGAGATAGAGGCAAAATACTTTGCCAGTACCTTACTCACAAAGCTCCAGGACTGGGCAAAAGAGAAGGAAATTATCCCCCCTCATCAAACAGGGTTTTGCAAAGACACAGGAACATCAACCAACATACTAACCATGTCATTGCTTATTGACAAGGGAAATCATCCAAACAGGGGATTCACTTTTGTTTCATCGACTTCAAGGCAGCCTTCGACAATGTTAACCAAGCGAGACTGTGGAGAAAGCTGGCCTCCTGCGGAATTCCGTCATCTCTTTTGAACCTCTTAATACACCTCCATTCCAACACATGGATACAGGTAAAACTAGGTAACGGCTCTCATCTTTCGAGGCGTATACCAACTACCAAAGGGCTCAAACAGGGATGTGTGCTTGCACCAACACTGTTCAACCTGTATACAGAAGATATGACATCAGTTCTCGGCACCTACAATGCGCACGCGCCACGGCTCGGTGGCATAGCTATCTCCAGTATCTCGTATGTTGACGACGTTGTCCTAATAAGCCACACGCAAGTCGGCTTGCAACGCTTACTCAACAAAATGCACGAGTACGCTGTGGAAAACCACCTAGAATTGAACATCAATAAAACAAAAACTTTGACAATAAACGGCAAACGACGGACCCACTCTTGGTACTTGGAAAAAACACCAATCGCGAACACCCCTGCCTACATATACCTAGGTGTAACCGTTGATGAGGGCGGTCAATTCGCCAACCAACTTGAGGCTATCAGGAGGAAGGGGATGGCAATAGCAATAACACTAAGGCAGTTAAAAACAAAGCTCACAGGACCTATCCTCTCACCTCTCCTCCGGGTAGCCCAAGCCAAGATCTTACCCTCCATCACCTATGGCAGCGAGGAACTGATGGGCAGGGACGCAAAACTGCTGGACACCA
The DNA here is from genome assembly GCA_963921515.1 of Calotriton arnoldi. NCBI lineage: Eukaryota > Metazoa > Chordata > Amphibia > Caudata > Salamandridae > Calotriton > Calotriton arnoldi. The sequence continues at coordinate 1,980,477 of CAWUFW010002820.1, read as the reverse complement.
CCATGGCCAGGGCATATAGAGTTATGTTTAACCTTCCAACCTACGCCTCACCCGCACAGATACATTTGGAGTTCGGCCTAACTAAACAACTCTTGGCAAGGCAAGGTTCTTACATAATGTGCTGCCACAAAATTAAGAACTCTCCCCGTAACACACTGAACCATCAGCTCTGGCAAGAATTTTGTAACATATCTAACTCGCTGGCCAGAAAGTACTTAGAGGACTCACTTGCTACTACCGGGCTAGTCGATCTATGGGAAACTCAAACTACCCATTCGCTCTTTAAGCAAGTAGTAAAAAAGGTAATCAAAAAAATCTCCCTCGTCGACGATAAAGCTGCCTTTGCCCGCAGGAGCCACGCCTGGATGACTCTGAGCGGTTACAAATTACTTGGTTTACAGGCATACTTCAACATGGGTAAGTAGGTAAGTAAATTTATTATGCTTGATTAATTAAAACCGTTGCATATAGGCACTAAAATCGGAACAAGTTGCACTGATACAAGGAATTAAACAATTTTAAAATAATCCACTTTGTATTGTACGTAAAACAGTATAAAAATGATCTCATAAATATTAATTTCCTCAACACAGTTGGTGCTTAGTCAATTTAACAGTCAGTTTAGGAGGGTTATCTTATTAGGCTGTTAATCCACCAAATTCCTTCACAAACTTTACTCTTTGGATTTTTCTTTCAAGAGGTACTCTAGCCACTCAAGGTGTTCCAGGGCTAAGAAGACAGCTTCAAAAATTGCCTATTAGTAAGCTCATGATACTGTTCTAAGAGTTCTGATGTGACATTACAGGGTTGTCTAAAGTGGCACCCAAGTTCATTGTGTGAAACTAGTTCGTAACCGGTGGAGATAGGTTTTTCAGTCTCTGTTCAGTAAGATCAAAGAATTTTGTAAGGCGACAATTTAACTGTACTAAGGTTGGATTAAAGCACAGAATTACCGCCTGCCTGCAGGACCTGATACCATGCTGGTTAAAGGATGGTTTTAATAGGGTATTCCTTATATCCTTTAATTTGTCACAAATACAAATGATGTGGATAAGGTTCTCGGGACTGCAAGCACACAACCTACATGGCTGGTCTTCTCCTCTTCTTTCCCAAGGTGGTAAAAACGGGTTAATTGAACCAACTCCCAAGCGAAGTTTTAAGAATTTTTCCTTAGTGGCTATTTTTGTACCTACATTGAAATAGGGTTGGGGTTTACAGGCTTCCTAATTGTTGAGCACAACCCAGCCATGGGCTCGCTTTGACAGTGCTTTCTTATCTTCTGTGGCTGATATAAGTTTTGTTGACTTTGTAACTATTTTTTGAAATGCTGAGTGAGCCGTTGAGGTGTTCCAGAGGTCTGTCAGACCTAAGGCCTTGATGGAATCCAAGAGGTACACGTTGGCTGGCGATTTCCCAGTACGGGACAGCTCTACCCAGAGGTGGTTATTTAGGGACCCTTCTTCGGCAGCTCTAATTTTATGCCAGCATTTTACATAGGCTCCCATTCTCTCTGTCACCTGGTTTTGGAGCCCAAATTCCAACCTAATTTGGGCCGGAGAAACATATTTGGGAAGCTGGAAAATCACTTGGTAGGAGGTTGCTATTATGCTGTCTAGAGTTGCTGCATCTTTTCCTCTCAATGGTTCACTCCCATAAGTAATCGTGGGCTGTAATTTGGCTCGCAGGACTTTTAAAAAAGGATCTAGCGATAGATCCGGCAGCATCTTCTTTAGGGGTTTAAGTGCCAGGTAGGTCATAACTCCCTTCCTTTGCAAGGATTCCATCTGTGGCTTAAAGGAATTGTTTTGATCTAAAAGTATGCCCAGGTATTTGTAACTTGTTACTTGATTTAGACGATTCCCGTCCAGGTACCAGCTAGGATTCGTCTTCTTATGATAATTTACTGTTTATTTTTAGAGCGTTCCGTTGGGAAAATTTATGAGTCACATCCAGAAGATGTTGAAGGCCAATAGGGGTCCGGCTGATCAAGACTAAATCGTCAGTGTATAGCAGGTTTGTCAGTGTCATGCCTCCTAGCTTCGGAGCGTGTGATGAACAGCTGTCCAGTTCCCCCAGTAGGTCAGCCAGACATGGGGTACTCCAGGAAGACCAAAGAACAATTCTTAAAATACAGGCTAGGAATCCTGCCAGCCATCCCACACCTTCCACCTTGGCAGAGGGAGAAATGTGGAAACAAATGCAGACTATGTGGGAATGGCACTGAAGAAATGGAACATCTAATCTGCTCCTGCATCAAACTAAAGGAGGAAAGGGTAGGATTACTTAAAGCGCAATTTAACGAACGAGGGATTCGAACCCGGAGACAGGCCGTGATTGCATGCTTTGACTCCAAGGACCCGCAACTAAATGGGAAGCTAGTGAAATTCCTGTCACTAGTAGAATCCAAGCAAGGAAGAGCTGCCCCCTGTGTAAATGCAAGAACCACATAAGGAAGTTTCAACCTACACAACCGAAAACTTTGAGCACAGACCTTTGAACCTCTTCAGAAGAAGCCGAACAAAGGCGCTTTTACATTAGAGACTTTTAAGCTTTTAGAATTGCACTTCTCTTGTCTTAATACGTACGAAATCTTTTTAACGTGTACTTTTGTAATGGTTTTAATTAACCAAAAACAATACATTTGCTTACGTACTTACTATATTATATTCACAAGACACATCACATCAGAGTTTATAGCTATCTCCAGTCTTATGGTGATTTTCTGGCCATGCTCTAATTCCTCCTGGTAGCTGTGTTTAAAGGAGAACTGTAAACAATGTTGGTATTAGTTGAGTGGAGGAAGGACCCACCTCAAATAATAACAGTACTTGCCAGGGTGAACCCCTGAGGTCACTAAATTAACCTGAGCCTAACACCCTGTTAGAAATGGTGGAGAGAAGCAGGCGTAACTTAGAGGCAATTTGTAAAGTATTTATCCAGTACTCAAATGGTAATAAAGTCCAAATACATCACAAGAAGAATTCAATTCCAATTTGGATAAATAGAGCACATTTTAATAAATTGGTTGTGAGTGCTCTCAGGGCACTCACAGCAGAGTCATTAAAGCCACTGGAATTGGAGCCTGGCTGACTGGGGGAACAAAGGAAAGGGCTGGTCCAGGTGTCAACAGCCTGTGACGGGGAGGCCCACATGGTTATCCTACCAGAGGAGCAGGAAACACCTCCCCACACTCAGGCCATTGTCTCTGCTCTGGGACCAGATTTCACACCTCTTTCAGAACTTCAGCTGGAGGCTAATGCAGATTAGCTTCCAGAAGCTTTAGGCAGGGAAAAGGTAACCCTCTAAAAGCACCCTTTCTTTAATATTAAATGAAATTCCTTCTTCAACAGTGTGGGCATGTAAAACCCCTAAATTCTTACATCCAAAGAAGACACTTCCACAAAACACCCATGGTTCGGTGGATCAGGGAGGCTGGGAAACCTCAGTTTCAAGAGGGAAGATAAGGTGAAACACAGCGTATCAGAAATACAGACAATTAACTGAGGACAGACTCAATAAGTGAGTTCTATGCAGGAATTGGAACTTTAGAATGATCTACTACAAACAATTCAGAAGGGGACAATACACAAATTGTAAGTGCAACTGCATAAAGTCATTGCCATGAAAGCTCTCAGTAACAGTGCAATACAGAATAGAAAGAGTCAAGAATGTTCTAAGTCCCAAATGTGCAGCAAAATCAGAAAGAAATTCAACAGCATCTCTAGTAGCTTTGGTAAGTCATCTCAGAAATCTCTGCCTCACCCTCAAATTGGAGGGTTTATATAGAAAATCTTCTCATAACACGGAATGAAAACTGCAGTTTCATCATTGCGTGAGCAAAAGAATAACATTTCAGCAAATCGGAGCATTGAAGTAAAAAGCCCCATACATTGGTAAGACTGTACACACTAACCCACTTCTGAATATTGATTCAACTCCCTCTATGCTAATGTCATCCAGAGATGACAGAAGAAACTAATTACAATACAACAGTGAATTATTGAGATTGAATGTAATACAGCAAGCTGACGGAAGAAACTTTGGAGGTTGAAACATTACTGAACCAATGTTACAGAGACTTCTTCGAAAACAACATCATTCAGAAATAAACAAACATGACTTTGCTTGGTGGTGTGCAGCAGAAATAGTACACAGTGAAGGTGCAGGGTGAGACATCTATTTTGGACAAGATGGGGTTGAGTCTTAGCTGAGGCCTTATTAGCATAAGCAAAGAAAAGGCACTTTAACAGGTCATCATTTTTTTTCCAAAGGCAATAATATCAGATAAGTGTACATATGTAATTTAGAGTGTAGATCCATATTCTGCACATTGTTAATAATGCACAGTTTTATAACTACACAAAATCTTCTATACCAGTGAATTGGGCATTTAATAAATATTACAAAGAGTCCACAAATTACATTTCCAGGTGTTTCTTGGCTAAAAAAGCATTATTAAATTGAATAGTGCATCCCAGTGATTCCAAGTTAAACAGCCAGCTTTGCTACAATGAATGTAGTTTTTAGGTGCTAGTCACTGTAAGGACATGCTTAACATTAACATTCTACATGTCCTACTTTTAAATACCATGCACCCTGCCTATTGGGCTCTAAGGCCTACTTAAGGGAGATAATATTATTTCAAAGGAAGGTTTATACCTGTCAAAAGCGTTTATTTTGACAGGTCGAATTGCATTTTTTATATTGCTCCAGTCAGGCACAATGGAAGACATGAAGTCATGTTTTACACTGCCACTGTAGTGGATGGCACAGTAGATGGGGCAGTCCACTAGTGGCATTAAACTTGCTGGTCCTGGCTACACTTTGTACCATATATTAGGGGCTTATAGTTAAGTTAAATATGCCAATTAGGATTATGTCAGTTCACTATGTGTAAAGGGGATGCACAGGCAATTTACTACTGGTTAGCAAGGGTAATGTGCACAGAGTTCTATGGCCAGCAAAACAGATAGGGCAAATATCTGGGAGTACACCACGCAAAAGATGGTCATTTACTACATTCACTTTTGACTTTTATTTAATTAAATGTTCACAGTTTGCATGCATTTCCAAAATCAGCAGATAGATACAATTAAAGCCTTGCGTAGCCTATATCTTATGTTATGAACAAATACATAGAGTGGGTTTTGTGTTGTTCCCCTTCAGCGATTGCTTCTATGAAGATTCCTTCACGTTTTAGATCAATCCACAGCATTTTGTGGATGTTTACATGTTTTGCTTTATAGTCTTTTCTGCCACAGCTGTGAGGTGTTCATGTCAAAATCAGAACTACGAATAGCTCCCTTGCTGCTCCTACTAGGCACTCACTTGAAACTAAGCACTTGGTGGCTACCCTACTGCTCCTGTAGATTGCTCACTTGAAATTCAGAGCACTGGGCAAATTCTTTGCATTTGCTCCGAGTTCTGTGAGAGTGTGTCCATTGCTCTTGCTTTGCACAAGCATGCAGAGGCACTAGTAAAGCTTGCCATCCTGGTCCTTCTCTGCCACCTTGCACAAGAGCAGATATAGGTAACAGGCTTGTAGGCAATCCTCTGACATGTTATTTATAGTAAAATGTCTCACAGAAATAAATTTATTGGTAGCAAAGTAGTTGCCCGCATCTTCCCTGCTTCTGTGCTTGGATCCTTATGTCAAAATCAGAGGCCCAGTGGCTTTCTGGTTGCTCCTGGTTGAAGTTCATGTAAAACTCAAAACATCCTTGGTTTTCTCTCATCACTACCATATATTCATGTGAAATACACATGACTTGCTGGCTTCATTGACTCTATTGTGAGTGCTCTGAGACCGTGATAATTGCTCAGACTTTGCACATGCAGGTAATGGTACAGCCTCAGTCTCGGTCCTGTTCCAGTGCTATGCATCATAGGAGATGCAGTCAGCCAGATTCTGGTAGCTGCAGCCATTTTTTATTCACTAAAATGTCTCACGGTGGTCACTTGTTTTGCAACAAACATTGAAATTTCACAGGTGAAAGGACTGAGCATTGAAGTGAGGTCAGACAGGCTACTTTTTCAGAAGGGGTACCATACCCTGGACTTCGTCAAGAGAGCAAAATATGCAAAACACTGGTGTGGGCAACACTTGCATGAATATTAATTTACAACAGTGCCGAGACAGAAGTAGTGACATTACTCACACTTTGCCCCGTGGTGACATCACAGGATGGACCCCTTCAACTACCCTTACATGCTCTTATTTGCGACTGGGAGATCCTTAAAATAAACATGGCTTTTTGAGACATATTTGCTTTATTTTCTTGCTGCAGTCTTCGTTACTCTTGAGAACAGGGGTAGTAAGGGCAGTGTTAGGTGTACCAAACAACAAACCAGCAGAAGCAAGTGCTAGCCCTGGTGACCCCGATGTGACTTCTATGAACATATAGAGCGGAAACAGTGACTCGGTTCAGAAAGCTAGATTTGTCCTTGTCACTAAGTGCAGGCCAGTGACAAATTTACAGAGCAGTGTTTACCACTGCGTTCTTGCTGGAGTTGAAATTCTTATTTCATTAACTCATCAAGTCCTAAATAAGTGCACAATTTAGCACTTCCTGCAGCCAAGAAAGATCATTCCTCCCCTCTTTCATGCCATTTAGTACTTTGGGGGATATCAACCCAAAACCTGAGATCTCTGCTTGGATACAAATGTTCCCGAAATCTGAAAATACTCCACCGGGTGCAAACAGCTCACTTATTATTTGCAGGATGATGCATATACTGCAGCACTTACCCTAAAAAAAACGCTAGACTGATTTGCTTTGCCTGCGCCTGTTTTTTACCCATTAACGAGTACCCATGAATAGAAGCCAGTTTCTCGTGAATTTATTTGCAAATGTCGACTTTCTCAATTGTCAAGCTAAGACACAGAGAAAACTTATTTTATAACAAATTTTAGCAAAGCCAGTAGGTATTGCCTCTGGGACCTATTGCTTTCCCAATGTTTTTTTTCCATCTGCACAGCTTCTACGATGCAGTGCAGCATGGCTAAAGAGTAAACAAAACAAAAGGTGCTATGATGCGTGTGCCCATGTCATTTTGTAGGTACAAACAACACACATGCGTTCACTTACAAAATGACACGGGTTCTTTTTTTGTTTCTGACCTATCTCTATAAACAAAAACATTAAAACAAAATATAGAAAAAGTACAAATAAATCTCTTTAAAGTTTTGCATTATTGTTTAGCGTCCACACCTATGCTGGAAAACGTCAGCACTTACCATAAAGGAGGAAATCCCTTCCGTTTGCTCTCCTGAAGATACATATCACACATGTATCCCCTCATGGATATTGACCAAAGCCGATCACAGCCTCATGGAAGAACCGAACAAACCACTCAAGCAGAGGTCGTCGTTCTTATATAACAGGAGCAGCAGGGTGAAGTGGCAAGAAGGATAAATGCAAGAGCTATACAAACCCAGAAATTGATAGCAACATGAGTGACTTAAGAGTGTAGGGGCATATTTACGTTCCCTGGCGCATCCCTGCAAATCAGCAGGGATGCGCCAGGGAAAATGCGTCACGCAAGTTTACCCTTGCGCCACCTCCGATGCGCCGCATTTACAATGCGGCGCATCGTGGCGCAAGGATAAGCAGATGCGTGACGCATCTGCCAGCGAAAGGTTGGCGCAGTGCTGAAGTTGTGTCGCAAGCGCGATGCAACTCCAGCACTGTGCCAACCTTCCCTATCCCTAACATGGTGCGTCAATCCTTACGCCTGCGTCGGAAAAGTGACTTCGTGAAATCTCGTAGATTTCACTGCGTCACTTTTCCGAGGCATCCCTGCGCCGGAACGCCCCCCCTGCGCAGGAACGCCCACATGAAACCTGACGCAGGTTTCATGTGGCGCAGGGGTTTACTACGTGACGCATCTCCCTAGATGCGTCACGTTGTAAATATTGCGCAACACGGCGCATGGTTTGCGTCGCCGCTGCGTCACATGCGTGACGCAACGGCGGCGCAAAAGTGACGCAAGGGGCTTGTAAATATGCCCCGTAGACTTTACTCTCTATGCCTTAACCCACAAACGTAAACGTTGTTTATGTATGCATCGAATTATCAATCAACGATTCGGTGTAAAATATGAGAATTAAAATCATTTATCAAATTGAAACCAGCTTCACAAATCACTATAATTGTCTGTTTAGTTGGTTTTGGAAATTCAGAGGCCACATGAAAGAAACCTAGTACGAGTGAAAAAAGACTGCAATCCATTTGCAGCTCTCTTGATGCTTGTGGAAAGGGAAAGCGCAAGTGTCATTGGACACCAGGGAAAAACTGCAAGAAAACCGACTTACCTCTATTCTTGTTGTTTTGACACTAAAACGTGGATAAAATACATTGCCCGGTATTTCAAATGAGTTACATGGGTCTGTGTTGGAGGCACGATATGTGTGTTACTTCTTTTATTATATAGGTAGCAAATCAGTATAAAATCTGTTTGCTCTATATTTTTTTAAATATTTACTCTTTGACTACAATGTTAATGTTACACTCTCTGTGAATTGCTTTATCAGATAACTTGCGTTGATTGCGGTTGCAGAATCTGCGTTCTCCATGTTCGCACACGTGAAAACTCTGACACTGTTTAATCGATTCAATGTAAACAAGCCTGAGATTAGGTCCAAAAATGAAATTGCTCAAATGGATTTGCCTTGTTCTTCTTCAACAGTGCCAGTTTTCTGTGGCATGGCTCAAACACTCCTAGGTAGACGATGTGTTTGATGAATTTGAGTGGGCACCAGGGGCCTGATGTACCAAGCAATTTTACAGTCGGAAAAGTCTAATATGACCCTTTGCGAAATCAAAATGGCTTTTGTAAATGTAACACATTACTGAATCGCAATTTGGGTTTCAGACTAATTACACAATAGTTATTTGGAAGGGTGTTTAAAGGGCATCCCTTTCAATTACTGATTTTTTAACTTAGTACTGTAGTTAATGTTTTGTGATAGAAATCTGGTCACAAAACAATATTTTACCATCAAATCCAAATGGGTGGTAACCATTCACAAACTGGAAGGGGTCCCAAGGAATAAGCAAATAGTAAGCATCTATTCTTAATAGTGTTTATGATCTCCCAATGGCTTTATTTTTCAAAAACAAAATACCGATGTACTAATAAGTTAGTTCTTAAAAATCTGAATTGAATCTGAATCTGACCTACCTAATGCATATTAATAAGGTAGGTTGCAAATTCCGACTCACTACAATTCGTTGTCATCACAGGGATGGGAGCCTTCTGGGGTCAGCATACCACCATGACTGTGATTGCTTTTAATTAAAGCAATCATGGGGCATATTCACAAGGAGCTATCGCCGAATTAACGGCACTTTATCGCAGCCAAAGTCATGATAAATTTACCTCACCATTCACAAGCCGGTGTTAACAGCCCACAGCACCAGTTTACCCGCGATAGCAGCCGCAAAAAACATCGCCACAGAGGACCCCCGCAAATATCGCTAATGAGATGCAGAGTAGGCGTTCCCGTGACAAAAGCCGAGATAACAGCACACCTCAACATTCACAACGACCACCCACATCCGCGATAAAAACACAAAACAGGCGATAAGGCGCGTTAGCACCAGGAAATCTACACCTACTCTGATCTGGTGTAAAGTCGGACGGCAGCCTGCAAACCAAAAGGGAGCACAGCCCAGGGCTACATCGGAAGGGCAACAGATGCCATGGAGCCACGCATCATGCGGCCCGGACACCCAAGAGGGCCACAACACCCACCGTCACCACCCCCGGGACCACCCCTCCCTGGCACCCCCCCGACCAAAGACATGCCACATCAGCCACACCTAAACATGTACAAAATATTCCGCTTGATGTCGCACAATCACAACTGGGGATATGCATGTGTCGTCACAGAAATGAGCAGCACACATTCACTTTCGAAGCAACAAATGAAACTTTATTAAAATGAACACCGAAATGAAATGAAGACACATGGCCGCTCCCCTCGGGACAATACTTAGGTCACAGCCTGTAAGACAAAAAACATGATGAGAAGGTGTGTCCTGCGCACATCAGAGGACAGAGAGAGAGCGAAGGAGAGAGAGAGGAAGAGAGGGAGGGAGAGAGAGAGGAAGAGAAGAAGAGAGAGAGAGAGAGAAGAGGAGAGAGAGGAAGAGAGGGAGAGAGAGAGAGAGAGAGAGAGAAGAGGAGAGAGAGAGGAAGAGAGGGAGAGAGAGAGTGCCACCCCTGCGCACCCAGGCCACACTGCTCACCTGCTGCCACTGGTGTGTCTCCAACCACGTGCCGGTATGTATAGCAGGACACCAGGTCACACATCTGAGTCAGAGCCGTCAGCTGAAACAGAGTCCAGATACATGACTGGCACAGTACACATACTTGCACAAGACAACATCGCCTGCCCGCCCATGCACACCCAGGCAGAGGCACCCCAACCCCTCCCGCCGCCCATCGGAGCATGCCCGCCCCTGCACACCCAGGCCTCAATGCTCACCTTCCGCCACCGGCGCATAGACAGGAGGTCCCACCACGTGCCGCTGCAAGCCACAAGCCCGGGGCCTGCGGACATGGCACCCTCCACATCATGCAGCCCCGCTCCGCAGGCCACCAGGTCTCACGTTTGGTGCTGGGTCTTGATTACTCCATGGAATAGGACATACCAGTGCACCCAGCACCATCACAGGCTGCACACCCGCTCAGCCCAATGGGTGCCACCAACTCCGGGATCCCGGAAGCGACACCACGTGGCGGTAGGCCTGTGCTGCCCGCTGGCTCTGGCCTACACTGCGGTCCAGCAGGGCACACAAAACCTGAGCTGTCCGGACTGCTGGGACGGGGCATCATCGCAGGCTGCACACCCGCTCAGCAGCTTAAGGTGCCACTGACTCAGTGCACCCAAAGTCACCGTCCCGTGGCGGGGTGCCTGTGTCGTCCGCAAGGCCCCGTGTGCCACTAACCCTGTGCAACCCCAGTCTGCGCCACGTGGTGGTAGGCCTGTGCCGTCCGCAAGGCCTCGGATGCCACTAACCCTGTGCAACCCCAGTCTGCGCCATGTGGTGGTAGGCCTATGCCGCCCACAAGGCCTCGGATGCCACTAACCCTGTGCAACCCCAGTCTGCGCCACGTTGTGGTAGGCCTGTGCCGCCCGCAAGGCCTCGGATGCCACTAACCCTGTGCAACCCCAGTCTGCGCCACGTGGTGGTAGGCCTGTGCCATCCGCAAGGCCTCGGATGCCACTAACCCTGTGCAACCCCAGTCTGCGCCACGTGGTGGTAGGCCTGTGCCGTCCGCAAGGCCTCGGATGCCTCTAACCCTGTGCGCAACAACTCATGGGCCCTACATGAGTGAGAACTGTGGAGCGGCCGTCATCCAGTCACCACCGGAAGAGGGGAATGTGACGTCGTCGGCCCCTTATGTTGGCGGAGTTACATGGCCTGTGACGCCTGCGCCGGATGGGTGTGGTGTGTGTGAAAACCTGCCCTCAGGGAGTGGCTGTGACATGCTGACAACTAGACCAGTGACCTGCACACCACCAGCGAGAACGGCTTCGACGGGTAGCAATGAGGGCCCCCCCTCGGGGCGTTAGCGGAGTGGTCTGGCACCCGTACGCCCAACTAGCGCAGGGCTTGCAACAATGACTCGTGGGCTCTGGGCGTGGTCCAGTCCATGTCCGGACAAGGAAGTGACTGATGCGTGTGTCCCTGTTGTAGTGTTCACGGAACCTGGTACACAAAATGCAATGTTGCACCCTCTGACTGGGATCCCACAGGATGAACATCATTGATGCAAGGGAAGGCACTGTCCCCACATTCATCCACACATCCATACATGAATGACGTAAGACATTACACAGCAGTGCGTCACTGGATGTTTATTTGCACATCCAGTGCAGTCATGCAGCTGGAGCGGTACAGGGCAATGCCGAGCACACTACACAATATGGGCCCGTGGAGGGCCAGCCAATGTCCATCCGGGGATGACCTGTACTGCTGAAGAGGAAGGGTACAGTCCGCAGTCTGTCCGCTGTGTCATTGGTCGTCAAACAGGATGTGGCAGTCCATGTACCTGTCCAAGGTGAGTGCATCAGAGTGTATCGGGGGTCAGTGGTAAGTCTTGAGGCTATGTGTGGCACCAAGCAGAAACAGGCAAGGTGGCGGAAATGGATGCTAGTGCCTGGCCCTCCTGACCACAGTCCCATCCACGTCCTCGTCCCCGGGTGTGTGCCCTGCCCCACCTGTGGGTGTTGCAGTACCGGCTGCGGCACTGTGTGCCACTGACACATCAGGGGCCGGAGGAGGATTGTCGGCCACACTGTGTGGCAGTGACACATCAGGTGCCGGAGTGGATACGCCTGCCACACTGGGAGGCACTGACACACCAGGGGGCGGAGATGTGGATGGTGTGGGGCAGCAGCATTCATCATCGCCACGCCTTGTGGCAGCAATGCCATGATGAGGACATGCAGGGCACGGTAGATCCCAGCTACATTTCGCTGATGTGCAGCGGTGGCTGCCATCCTTTCCGCCTCCATCCGCACCATGTCCTCCATGAGCCTCCGCATGTGTGCCAGCTCACGGCTGGCATCGCTGGGGCCACTCTGAGCGGACAGGTATTCTTCCCTCCGCGTCATCACTCCAGCGATGTCAGTCAGGGCTCGTTGGAGACCATGGGGCGGACATACACTTCAAAAACAGGGGGAGGTAGAGGGTATTAGGCTAGGTCCACCCTCCTTTCAATCATGTACGCAAAAAAAATGGATTACCGGATAGAGGACCTAGTCAGGATGAAGTTTGACCCCAAGTCAAATTGAAATGGAAGGTCAGGTATTTATGACAAGAAAGAACAAATGCTTTCTTTAGTCCCCTCACTCACCGTGGTTTCCCACCGGTGACATGCTTCATCATTGGGGTCCTCTCAATCCGCTGCGGATTGAGGCGTGCTTCGACTTGCGAAATTACGTAGGAGCACTAATAGGTGACTATGTGTGGTGCAATATTTGGTGGAGTGGATAGAAAATCTAAAAATACCTGGCTAGTGGGCGAAACACTTTATTCTAGCTCCTAGTCAGTATATTAAAAACAGGGGTACTAGACAACGATGTAACCATAATGAGTTAAAAGTCTCTAGTGTTTGGTCAACATGTTTTGAGCCTCCCCGCGGCTCTTCCTCAGGACCACACAGGGGCCAGCCCTGCGCGTTCCACTCCTAAGTGACCTAAAAGTGAGGTAAATAAATAGTTAAGTGAGAAGTGATGTGTACACACCTACTGTGTGTGCACTATAATACATACGATTTTAATTCAATTGATCGTAGTATTTCAAATGAGGTTCAGATTAGCCCCATGGTCTGGAGGGGTTGAGGGGCTCGTATTCATACTTTGAGTGGAGCTCGCCTCGGCAGTAATTCACCTACTTGTACCCCTGGAGACCGCATATAGACACCCAAGGATGGCGTCCAGTTTGGTAGCCATGAGCTCGAACCCCACCCGCACCTGCTCGGCCGTCTCCCTCTGGCTCTCCAGCACACGGCTTTGGAAGGCTATTTGTTGTTCCTGGGGGACTTGGGAGGGTGCCGGGGCTGTGGGTGCCGCCTGCTGGGGGGTTTGTGTGGTGGGTGGGGTCACATGGATGTAGCTGGGCTGCCCTGATCCTGGAGGTGAGTTGCGGATGAGGTCAATGAGGTCTTGGATGGTCTTGGATGGTTTGGGTGTCGATGCTGGTGTTGTCCTCCTCCTCTTCATCAGTGAAGAGTGGCTGTGACTGCTCTGCAGGAGGTGTTGACGATGCCCCTGCGATGTGGAGGGGAGATGGTGTATTACAATGTGTCCACGTGTATGTAGCCGCATGGTACAGGTTGACATTCAGACAGCATGTCATTGTACATTGTGACAGTCTGTGGGTCTGGGCGAGGACCCAGAGTGATTGTGGGTGTGCACTGTGCCCTGCTTGCTTGTGCATGTGTGCCATTGTGGCCATCTCCCCCCGTCCCCCCAGTACCTGGTGGTCACTCACCCTGTTGCGGTTGTGTTGTGTCCTGTCGAGCAGTGTCCGGTCCCCCGACTTCAGCCACAGTCTCCACACTGATGACTGTCGACACCAGCTCCTCCATGTCATCCAGCTCCAGCTGTGGCGCTGGGCCCCCACCTCCGGTCTGCGTTGCTGCCTTCAGGTTGGCGGAGAGTTTCTCCTTGGTCTTCCGCTTGATGTCATTCCATAGCCTCTTGACCTCGTCCATTGTCCGCTTGTGCTCTCCGACAGTATTCACCTTGTCGACGATGTCCCGCCATATTCCAGTTTTGGTGCCCAATGATACATTGGAGGTGACGAAGAGTTGTTGATGGTGTTCCATCACCTCCGTGACTATGATCCTGTTCGCCTGCGGACTGAACTTGGTCTTCTTTGTATTCTTGTCCTTGCCCTTCCCTGTCCCCGAGGTCCCAGGCTGGTCGTCCGGGGTGCTTGTGGGGTTGCGCTCGTCCTCTGCGCCTGCTCCGGCTGCCTCCATGGTGCTTGTGTGTTGTTCAGTTTGTGTGTGGGTGTTTTTTCTACTTTTATGGAGATTTTTGACGCCTGCCAGGTGTGTGTTGCAGGCCTGGCGCTGCTTGTCGCTGATTTCCTCATCGCGCTTTGGCCCATCGCATGTTTTTTGGTGTTGTGGTTTGTGTTTTTATCTCCATCGTGGTGGTTGTATCGCGGACATTGTCCGCGGTTTCGGCAGACTATCGCATGCTACCGCCTTGTTGTGAATTCCACGTTGACACAAGGTTATTTTCCCGCGATAGGCTGCGATATTGAAAGTTGCGTTACGCTACTCTTGCGGTAGTTATCGCACGTTCTTGTGAATATACCCCCATGTTTTTTAATGCAGCACATTTTCCTTAAGGGATAATGGTAAACGTTTAAAAATGCCAAAAGGTTCCACTAATTTATTTTCGAAGCAAGCAGTGGTTTCATGGACCACTGACTACTCTTAAAATTTTTTTTCCCAACATTGACAATGGGAAGAGGTCCCTTGGGACCACTCCCCAGTTTCAAATGGGTTACCACTACAGTTGAGTAGTCTGTAAAATATTAATGTTTGGATTTCAGTCGCAGAACAATATTACATGCCAAAATAAATTATTATTTGGAAGGGACGCCCTAAACACATCCCTTCCAAATGCCGATTTGGGATGATTTCCTAAACCCATTTAACGATTCAGAAAACCTATTCCTAATTGTTAAATGGGATTAGTACATTTGAAAAAATGTTTTAGCCTTTGCTAACCATCTGATTTGCGGAATCAGAGGGTTTGCGAATTCTAAAACCATTTGTACATCTGGCTCTAAATGCGGCATACTTTTGAACCCAAGAAAGCAATCTGAGAACTTAATGAAGGCTGGACTCTGCCTTTCAAAGTAATGTTTCCAATTTATAGTAATGCCTTATATGGTTAATTTTTCCTACTTCAGCCCTGCACCAAAAGGGAATCCATCTGTAGATCACAAGCAAACAAACCCTGTCTGGAGGTCTAATTTCTCCATTGCGTGCAGCGTGCCCGATGTGCAACTGTTCTGTATTTATCTCACCTTATGAACTACAAGCACAAGAAGGAACATGAACGGGAGAGTCGAAGTAGAGCCCAGAGAGAAGAAAGCTCTCACACAGTCAGGTTGCTAGGCAACCACTGTCTTGCCTGTGCACGCTTACAGAGTCTAACTCTGATGAACGGTTCAATAAAATATGCTATATTTTATCACCGCCAGGCTGGAAGCACAAAAAACTGAAAAGTCATTCAAGAAAACATTTTGTTAGAGCAGCGGTGGAGAGCTTCTTAAATGGAAGCATCCTTAATACAATGTTAGCAGATATTGTAAAGCAAAGTAGTGAATATTATAAAAGACATTCGCATGTTTACAGAATGCTATGTACTGCCGCTCACTCACTCCTTCCCCCTCCTCTATTCTCCGAATGGTTTTGCTCAGGGTAATGCATTTCGACACCAAGGTGTTACCACAAAGTTATTAGGGAGGACAAAAGACTACACGATTTCTTACACGTCTCTTGATGCTCCCATAAACGGAGGTACATTTTTAGATAATTATGATTTAAGAGGAAAGCTATTTGTCACTCTCTTTCTTTAGGAAAATATGCTAGCACAATTGTTTGATGGTTATTTTTTTAATTTACATTATGGATGGCAAGAAAGCGCTATATTATGTTTATTATTTGATTGACTGTGCTAATAAAGTCCAAAGACTGGCAAAAACAAAAAAGAGGAGGAGTTTGAAGATGCATGATGTGTCAACAAATGGACTGAATAAATAGTAAAGTGTAAATAATATAGGAAACATACATTAATGCAACCCATAACTCTAAGTACCAAATGGGTAACCAAACTGTACTAGAAGGAGGTTCTATTGAAGACTAGCGAAAGTTTCTACAAATACCAATAGTCCACATGAATATGAAAGTATTTTCGTAATGAAATCACAGTCCAAATACGTGCAAACAAACCTCCATGTACACACTTGATATGTATATGTGCGGCAAGTGGACACAAGTATAGGCATCGTTGTTATCATAAAAACATCCATCACAAAAAAATCACGAAAAGCAAAGAACTTCTATAAGCAAAATGCAGTGCGCCTTTGTGCACACATTCACGCTAGAATGTACATTTGTGAGTGATTCATACTGTATAACCATGTAACTGAGGAAGGTATCTTACATGCACTTGAAACAAAAAAGGTAATCGGAATAAGAGACAGAATAGACACATTTTCAGAAGCACATGAAAAAATCGAACGATAAATCCACGTGGTCAACTCGCACCTTCCAAAACTGTGAAGCAACACTGGCCCCCAAGAGCTCAGGGTACACATCCAAGGAAAGATGAGTCACAAGCCAACGTTTTCTACACAAAAAGGGAACTAAAGTACGCACTAATGAACCACATCACTATGACAGAACAATCCTTGGATCCAAAGCACACAATATCCTACATCTACAGTGAATTTGTACAATTTTTAATCTGCACAGAACTACCCATCCCCATTCCTGCACATTACCATCAAGGAGTGCTGCCTTACAGTAACCACAAAACATGCCAATTACTATCATGACATCACCAACCACTCATTAAGAAAACAGCAGAGAAGTATATTACGTGCAGCATAGCATAATATAGCAAACACAATTCCAAACACCTGTGATTATAATGACCATGGAATCATTACAGATTTAATTCAAGATATTAAAGGCAACCGTGGGTGCAGTCACGGACCGGACCAGACACTGCAAGACAGAGCTGAGGATACTGCAATTCATGCTTTGTTGGATTCTCAAAGGGTGCCGAAGGGAAAATCCAGAACTGTTCATAGAGAACTGATTCAAGGCGTCATTTGGCCCCATGGCACTCTCAGACATATTTGTCATGGAGAGAGCCCATAGAGCAATGACCCAAATGTACCCACTGAGTACACCACCTAGTACATTAACTGCGAAAAACCTCAACTATCGAGATTATGGCTCGATCCTCCAAGAAGGCCGAAAGCACACTACTTTGACAACCATGTCTTCCGTATACTTCCAGACTACATGCAGCAGGTGTGAAGGTTCAGGCTAGGGGACCGGTGTTGTGTAAGCTAAGGCTCTGGCTTAGTTCTACAAGGTTTTTTTCATACCCGCGTGTGACATGAGTGAACATAGTTCAATGCACCAACAATTGAATGTGAAAGACAGGTTGTTGTTGTTGACCGACAGAACCTCACCCAATACATAGTTGAAGTGATGTCAATGCTTTTGGGCTACTAACAGCCCCTAAACAGGGATGCCATGGTAATTAAAAATTCCAATTTGAATCTTTGTAATACCAAACACACAAACTCCATTAAGAAAAATACACTTTAACTAAAAAGCGTTTATTTCAACAGCTCCGTTCTGTTGCTTAGCACCTTTAAAATAACTACACCGAATATTATTGAACGTGCACAAATGTATGTTGTGAACAACAATAAAATGAAAATTTCTACCATAGTTGAAATGTCATCTAGCAAACTAACACCCTAACCTACTTCTACTACTTAACACCCTAACCTACTTCTATGCGCTGCAATAACAGAGCATGGAGTAGCATAACTTGCATCTAGAGTTTCTTAGGAAGAACGAACATACTGCATACCTATTTACAGTGAAATGCTGTAGTTATCAAGAGTCGGGACAACAGTGTACCCTGCAAAAGCAAAATACATATCGCATCAGCTCCTCCCCTCCCGGACTTGGCTTGGTATCAGCATACAGCGTTATGCGGCAGCATCTCTGAAGATCTTCTTTGTCAATATCTTGTGCGAAAACCTGGTGCGAAGTGCGTCTACTTACAAGTGGTCAAGTGGCAGCCCTTTTATACTGTATCTTATCTAGGGTGGAAATTTCTGACATAACGAATGTGCATCAAGTTGCGAGTTTTAGACCCATACTTATGAATAAGGCAAAAACATGTCAATTCATACCACATTGTTTTCGTTATTGTTCTTGTTTGACCTTGAGATATAAATAAGCAAGACACTTGTCCCAGACAGATGTTGCATCCGGTATTCTTACCAATGTCATTATCTGAGTGACCTGATACTTTCACAGGTTCTTTGAAAGATGAGGACAGATGGCATCTGCATCAGAGGCAGATCTGTCGATGATTCTGTACAAATAGAGAAAATGGAGTCTCTGCCTGCTCAAGATGGAGTCAGGACTTACAGACTGTATGTGATCCCCGGCTTGTAAGTCTGATTTGTGACGTCATATGGGTGGAGACATATATAGGGATTTGCCTAATTTATAGGGAAACCTATGCTCTCAGAACAGTAATGTTTAAAACTCTATACTTGAAATAATTTCATAAAATACATCATATAACATAAAATAAATATACGTAAATGTAATTTGCATTACATAAATGATTATATAAAATAGCAAGATGTATTGCAGCAAGCTTTGCATGAATTCTTGCTTAAGCCTTGCATGTTTCAAGCAAAGAAATATAAATCATTTTAATGTATGAAAGGCGTTATGTTGGTTAAGAGAGATGCATGTTGGTAATTAAACAGATCAGGTATGATACTGAATATGTTGATTAAAAATAATGCAGCTTTAAAAAGAAAAAGCAAAAATGAAAAAAGTGTCTGTTGAAATGTTTTAGCTTCACAACACAGTCTCTGTGATAGATTAAAATCATGTGTATGTTTCTGGTCAAATCATACGTTGTTTTCACTCCTCATCTGAGGATATTTCAATGTCATCAGGTTCATACATGTGGTTGTGGATAAAACCAGTCAGTACATGCTTGTTGTCGTTAGCCTGAACATTAGATAGTCCAGCAAGCGGTTGCAATTCCAAAGTGCTCAGTGATCGTGAGAGTACTTCATTTGGAGGCTCAAATAACTTCAGTCACTCAAGCAAACCCTCTGGCAACTCATAAAAGAGAGAAACTGATGAAATTGATCCCTCATAATTAGCATCCTGCAGAAGGGACAGATGCATTGCTCGGCATTGTCTCTAGTGCAATTGCAACAGTTGTAGGAGCATTTCCACATCTCAGAAAGCTACTGGGGGTGCTCTAGCTGTAGATTCAAGATGATTTCAAATAGACAATTCATCCAACAGAACACAGGTCTTACTTGTGTACCATCCATTTTGTGAAAAGACATCATCCAGTTTTTGCTAAGTTCAGAAACCCAAGCATGTCCTATATAGTGTGCTAGAGTTTCTCAGTATCAATGTTCAGCTGGATAAGTGTACTCCAAGTTATTGATTTCCTTGTTGAATCAGGGGAAAGATGACAATACCACAGCCAGTGAGCAGTAGAAAGGTTGGAAATCCTCAAAAAGACTAGAGAATAAAGAGTGAACAAATGATGTATCAGTTCCAAAACTGCTTTAAATCCAGTCACCATGCCAGATCCAATTTTCTTGAAAAGATGCACAGTACTAGTTGTTGCTGAGGAATTAAATATTGTATGTACGATATCAGCAAAGTGAGTTGGGTAGTGCATCTGAAACAACTTCTAAATCTCCCAAGGAGTTCTGGTTGTCTATAAGTTATTGGTTTCTGCAGCAGAAGTAAAAGGGACTTCCTTTACGCAGTAACACAGCAACTAATATGCTATTTTTGCCAGAATGCATGCCTCTCATACCAATACTAGGCCTAGGGACATTTTTGATTACATGTTCAGGCAGTAGGTAAAAGGTTCTTCCACAGCACTGTATTTTTTTAGGGACGATAATTCCATAGAGTTGACAAGGTTTCAACCCGCAACAAGTAACATTGGTTAACATTAAATGAGAACCATTGTACAGTTTATGGTGTGTGTGGATGGATGAAGTAGAAGTAACTGATAAAGCACAACTTAACCTTGGCATCAAAGCACTACACATTCCATGCAAGGAAATTATATTACACAGAAGAGTGTAACCTAGAGGATTTCTTCAGCTAGAGGTGGAAATAAACAAAGGGTCATCTTCATTTAAACACATGTAAGAAAAAGCATTTGCAATGCAATAGTTCTCGCATTTGCGAGAGTTTGAGCTATTGTCATTGTAAATGACAATGCCTTTTATTTATGCGTTTTGAAAACCTGCAAGCGGCGCGTAAACACGCACGTTGCACTAAGTCGTTGCTTACGAGAAGCAAGGCTTGCAGTAAACGATGTGTCCTTACTGACAGCCTTGCTTTTCATAAGCAACGACTATAAGTACAAAGTGCATGTTTATGCACGGCTTGCAGGTTTCAAAAACACATAATGAATATAAATGAAACACTGAACAACCGCTACAAGGCTGACATATATTATGAAACACCAGTCTTTAACACTGGTGATTAAAGCAAGTGTAAAAAAACTGCAAAACGGCCAGACAGAAAAACACTTTGTGACGTCTAGTTATGTATCTATGCAAGAGTACTTTTAATGTGTTGACCTAGCTGTGATAAGGTCTAGTTCAGCAGTTCTTAACCCTTGGTCCATGACGCCTACTCTGGGGGTCCGCATCTACTTAGAAAATTAAATATTAGCAGATTAATAACCTGTATATGAATAAACAAATTTTTTAAATGTTCTGCAAATGGGAAAGAATTGCAATTGGAAGACAAAAATTAATTTGATATCCTCAGATTGATTTGTGGGAGTAGTACAAATGCATCAAACAGAAAATAGTTTGTACGATGGGTGGCTTCAATTGAACTTATAAAAGCTCCCATATTTCCTTTAAAATGTTTTTTTTTATATATCCGATAGTGAATTTAATTAAATATTTTACCATTTGTGTTTTGCTTGATTAATGCATGTTTCTTTATTTGTGCACTTTGTTTTGTGGTTGAAGTCATCAAAATTGAGACAGTCAGGGTCTCCGGTTTCCAGCAAAGGCTCTGAATTCTATCAAAGATTCAGTAGGTTCACAAAAGTCAAAAGATTTAGAACCACAGGTCTAGTTATTAAGTCTTTTTTCGTGGTAGCTCAATTGTAGTTGTGTATCTTGTAGGTGTGCAGTTAAGAGTATAAGTAATGTGCTTTCTCCAGGCCGCAGTAAATGAGCAATTTGTAAAAGTCAGAGAGAAGGATTGCCAGATGCTAATCCATGAGAAGTTGTTATGCTGCAGGTAGTAAAACTGCTCCATCAAAAAAACCTACAAAGATCGCTTTATATACCCCAGAGGTCAGCTATTTGGAGATAAAAAGTAACCTCTTAAAAACGACTCCACCAGTTTATTTCTGTTAGTGATACTGCAGAACAGGAACTAAAATATACCTATCCAGATTCCGATATATGTGACTTGAAAAGAACAAAATACCTAAGCAGAAAAGTAGTTCAAATTGCACACATGGGAACACTGAACTTTAATACCCCCCCATTACAAAGCGCCCTATAAGTTAAAGGCAAGAAAAATCTTGAAAAAGAGACTGAAGCATGGAGATTATTTCTAAGGGCTTTTACACTTCCTAACTTGTGTCTCGGTCAAGTAGAGGAATTCCACCTTTTTAAAGTGTTTACAGTTGCATAAATGAGAAGCATTTACACTATCTCATTAACTTGAAAACTAAAGCTAGTCATCTCTGTTCCAATTATGCGTTGCTGAAGGTAACAGGAAAATTCTTATTTTTAGTCGGGATTAAAAAACAAAATCCACATACTGCCCCAGGAACCCTCAAAATCATAAATGTCATTCACGAATACCCTGGATAGAATTAAATAACTAGGAAAAAAGTACAGAAGAAAAAACACCCATGGGCAAACAGGCAGCTGTACCCTACTATCTCACATACCTTTGACACAGCATGAAATACCAGGAATTCCTCGAAGACTGAGTGGGCTCAAAGCAGTTCCATTAGGACAGAGTTCATTCTCTTTGGCAAAGAATCATCACGTGACCAGCTCTAGGTCAAAATTCTTCTTTTAGAATGTCCCCCACAAAACCTCTTGATGATGATGATGTGACATAACCGCACATCACCATTAAATCCAAAGTCACCCACTACCAAACCAGATCACTCTGGAACAAGGCTCACTTCTGCTTGCAGCTGAAGGTCCCGTCTGAAATTGCCATAAATAACACTAATCGAAGTGCACCCTAAGCATTCCCAGCCTCAATGAATGCTGTAATGGGAATAAGGCAGGTTAATAACATTCTACCTTTATTCATTTGCGTTCCTGAGTTCTCCTCAAAGGTACTGCAAATGGATCCTGCAAAAGAACGGCAAGACCCAAGATGCACAATTTTATATATACTTTAAGCACAAGAACAGAAGGCCCAACAGGATAGTGCTGGAGACTGTTTTCGAAGAGATAGGACAAGCCACAGGTTGTGAAAGGGAAGGGGGTACACTAAGGCCATCACATGACCTTACCTGTTATCCTCGCCATCGACCACAGGCAACGTCTTCAAGGGAAGAAGCTAACCAGGACCCGCTAGACTGCCACCACTCCCTTCCAAGGAAGACGAACCGCCTGTTCCTGAAATGTCTTTGCCGATGATGGGCTGTGGTAAACCGGACACTGAGTGCTCCATGAGGCGCCTGGCATCTTTACGGATTGACCCACGCTGTGACTAACCGGCGTTGCAGGGGGAAGTAAGATTTATTTGCTGGGCCCCGCTCAGACTGCTGGCCACTGAGGTGGGCATCATCGTGGGTCCGTGTGCAATAGTCAGAGAAGAGGCCATGGATTGTGCTTATGCAGCTGTGTATTGCACGTTCACACCGGCCAATATACGCACAGAAAATCAAAGGAAACATCCAGATGCACAAGATACTGTAAGCTCACAAACAGAAGGCCCAACAGGATAGTACTGGAGAGTGTTTTCAAAGTGATGGGACACGCCATCACCGAGCCAACCAGGTTGTGAAAGGGAAGGGGGTACACTAAGGCCATCACATGACCTTACCTGTTATCCTCGCCATCGACCACAGGCAACGTCATCAAGGGAAGAAGCTAACCAGGACCCTCTAGACTGCCACCACTCCTTTCGAAGGAAGACGAACCGCCTGTTCCTGAAATGCCTGTAGTGGAAGGCGGAGGCCTCTTCGCCCAGCTTACTGATGACGCACACCAACAGAGGAGGAAGCAGTGGTGAAGATAGGAGAACACTGTCTTTTGAGTATTTGTTCTTTTCCTTCTGCTGTGGACGCCCTTTTGCAACAGACACATGTCCGCCTTAGATTGATGCAAAAAATGCTTTTTTAAATCCAGTAGGCTGTTATTTAAATGCTTGTAGTTTAAGTTCTATTCTCAAAGATGGCAGAATAAAAATAATAAAATAAGGATTGCACGGGGGCCCAGCGGCCTAGGAATGCGGTGCACTTATCAAGACCGCTCGGGTATGGAAACTAAAGAAATAAAAATGCCCAGGAAGGAATATAAAACAAGCGCGCGCGAGCCAGACTCGCGGGCTCCGTCGGCAGCGCACCCAGAGACAAGTTCCTCACATGCAGCCAGTGTCTCCTCTCACACGCAGACACTTACCCTTACACTACCAGTGTGTCCGGTGACGGTCACTGCCTATGCTCTCACATAGTGTTTTGCAGTCCCACGGAGGCGCTGTGTCTCTGATCACGGGTCGTGTGCTGAAACGCCGGAGGGAGGGAAAGCGAAAGCACGCTATGCGCGCATTGAGGGAGACGAGGCGTAAGCGTGCACTGGCTGGGGGCAGCTGGTGCATGTGTGTTTGTTGGCGCAGTTACTGCATGCAGCTGACGTGCTCGCACCATACGCGGGCACATCGGCTGTCTGGGCTGAAGCTCAGACGCCGTGAGCGTGCACATCGCCTGTCCCCCTTCGCACCATACGCGTGCACATCAGCTGTCTGGGCTGAAGCTCAAACAGACGCCGTGAGCGTGCACATCGCCTGTCCCCCTTCCGAACTCAAGTCGACGACAATAAGTCTCGCTAGCGACAGCGCTTCGCGCTGCGTCGCTAGGCGAGACCTAAAAAGGAACCTTCCAAGAATGGAACAGATATGAACTGTGCATTGTTTCATACCAGCCAAAAGATTTATACTTCTCACAGTTATGAAAATGAAAAGTTTTAATCGGTAGAGAAATAATGCTGTGTAATAGCCACGTAACAGGTGGATTGTCACTAACTGAAAATTGTGTTTCTTCCATTTGTTCAATACTCAACAAAGCGTATGTGGATTCTTTTTAAGCCATTGTTTTCTGTGTTAATATCAACACATAAGGTGCAAAAATAGCTGTGTGTTGGACTTGGTCAATTAAGCAGTGTTTTCCACAAACCTTTTGCATTCACGTTCCTGTTTACTGAACCCTTGGTCACATGACTAGGTGTAACTAGCAGTTGGTCTTTGTGTATTGGTCCCAGACAGTGAGACATAGGGAAGATAGGTATTGGTAGGATGGGCCACTCTGACTTAACGAAGGAGAAGAGCTGTCACCAACTACACTTGCCCATCACAAAGGCACTGCCTGAGCATCTCACAATGGGATTGTCACTGATCTATTGTGATCCCAGATACGATGGGACCAAGACAGGGAGAAATGGTATTCCCGACACCTCAGGGTTTGGAACCCTCTAGAAGCTTCCTCCTCTTAAGAGTGGGCACCAGGTATAAATATTGGACCTCAGAACCCAACTCTTCAGTACAGTTCTGGGCCTGCGGACTTTTCCAGGAAGAAGGACTGATGTGCTGCTGAAAGGAACGTCATTCTGCTAGAATATTGCTGTGAAGGACTGCTGTCATGCAATGCAGACCTGCTACTCCTTGCCTGGGTGAGAAGGACTAGACCAGCATCTCTAAACACAGTACCCCGGACTGGCTCATAGGTCTAGTTGGCAGGCCTCCTGTTCAGACACATCAGGGGCATGACAGGCTTCCAACAACCTTACACCCAGCACCTTAACTCTTCCAACTGTGAGTCCTGCCCTTCCAAGTGGTGTCATCCCAGTTCTGGGCCCTTGGAAGTCAGTCTGAAGTGTTCTGGATCTGGCAGGACCAACAAATCTTCTCTGTGGCACATCTCCCACAGAACCAGTGCACTGCCTTTGCTGCTTGACGCATCACCCTTGGAACCGAGACATTGCCACTGTTGCACAGACGTCCCCAATGCAAGGACTTTGCATTGCCCAATGCAGCTCATTGGAGCTGATGCATCTCCACACAAGGACATCACCTTGCCCAAAGCAGCCCATTGGAACCACTGCCATGCAATGCATCTGCACGCATGGACGTGACATCACACTTTACAGCTCCCCGGAACCACCGATGCACGATGCATCTCTTTGCCCAGACCTTACAGCATATCTGCTGTGCGACGCATCCTCATCATGGGGCTTCGCATCTCTTTCCAACCAGAATTTAGGTACTGTGTTCAGCAGGCCTAACTGTGTCCCAATAGCCAGCCCGCGCTCCATCTCAGTTGGCCTGAACATGTCACTTTGTCCTGATCCAGTGTGACCAGATATTCACAGTTGGCGCTTTGTGCTTTTTGGCGCTATATTCTCTGAAATCTTCAAAATTGCATATCTACAGTTCTACTAATTGGAGTATTGTCATTTTGGCCTTGATTTATTTATTAAAGCATACTCTATTTTTCTAAAGTGGTGTGTGATTTTTCTTGTGTTGTATTTTCACTTTAATACTGTTTGAACTGCTGAATAAATGCTTTGCGCATTCCTTCTAAGTTAAGCATTGTTCCTTCATGCCAAGCTACCAGAGGGTTGAGCACATGTTAATTTGGGGTTTGCTTGTGACCTTACCCTGACAAGGATTGTCGTATATGCTTAAGAAGGCATTCACCCCCCCCCCTCAGCCAGTAACCCAGTTTCTTACACTGACTCATTCATAAGTTGCAAAGGCACAAAACCTGGTGTAAGTGTTTAGAAGGCCCAATTTCATTGTAATATAGCTTTCAACTGAGCTTGGTCATAGACCTAAGTCTCTTTTGAGAAGATCTAAGGCTGAAGACATGGTATTTTTTAGTAAGTACATTCTTTTAGAAAGTATGTGCATGCCACTGTTGATAACTTTAAAAATTATTGGCAGTTTTTTTATCTATTTGATTTTTTCTTTCTGCAGCTTCGTTTTCTGAGTATTTGCTCTATTCATTATAAATGGCACATACTCTTGTTGCTATCTATCATTTATTTCTAGTGAAGCGTGGTCCCAGAAGGATATTAGAAAAATCCATGTTTTGTTTTTTAATTGAGGATACATTTTCTTTCACAGCTGAAAGACTAGAATGTGCTA
Organism: Calotriton arnoldi; assembly: GCA_963921515.1. NCBI lineage: Eukaryota > Metazoa > Chordata > Amphibia > Caudata > Salamandridae > Calotriton > Calotriton arnoldi. The sequence continues at coordinate 1,953,753 of CAWUFW010002820.1, read as the reverse complement.
ACCAATGTTGGCACCGTTTTTCCACACTGTATCTGTTTACTACTACATGTGTGTATGTGCTATTTTGCTGATCAGGACGATTAGCTTTAGGACCAGGGTTGTTTGAATGAAAACAGCAGATGCATGGGTTGGAATCATGGGGCCTTAAGACTAAACCTTCAGACAGGAACTGAGAAGAATTATAGATTTCATTCTGGTTCATATAATGCATTTCAGAATCTGAAATGTTCCTTTGTAATTGCCAATTATTAAACAAGGTTAAATTAACACATTTGATAGAAATGGTTTCTTAAGGCCTTTCATGGTTCCAAATCCCAGACAGGTTGTCTGCTAGATGGCTTTGTTAAAAAAACAAAAAAAAACATTTCTTTAGGTATAATGCATGCTCAAAATAGGACTTCTTTGCCTTGACTTTTCTCATCGACATTGTTTTGCAATACTCATATCCTTGGGTAGCTAAATTTTGACTAAATTTGTTTGAGTAAATCAGCTTGTTAGGCATGATCAGATTCTTCTGAATTCATAGTGGACTTTGTGAAAAATAGAAAGCTGAGTAATTTGACCTTTCTTCACTCTAAAAATAGGAACTTTCTTCAAGAAATTTGGGGGACTATTAAGAGTCGAGCTCCACAATGTTTCTATTGTGTGTAATTGTATCTTTCCCTAGGATAGCTAGTTCTATGTATGCAATAGTGTGTATAGTGATGATAACAATACATTTCTTTATAACTGACTGAATTTAAATAAGGATCTCCATTGTTCAAGGTGGATTATTCCTGTAAATCAGACATAATTTGCTTTATAGTCTATGTATCCCAGCCATCTAAAATAGAACCAGGAATAACCATGTGACTCATTTAAGCTTTCAAAACATATGGTAATTGTTATGTCTCAGTAGGTCCCATGATCTGATAAGGAACCTTTTTCCCAAGTTATGCCCTTGGGCACAGGATAAGCTGTGATATTTGTAGTGTAGAGATTTCTTCGAGCTCTGTGGGATGAAAAATGTGGTTGCGGAGCGCGAACCACTGGTTGTGCAATTGTTCTTCTTTGGGCGAAATATCCATTCAATAGCAGTAGAACAGCGATCACTATTGGTTACTACTTAATGAAAAGAAACGCTTCTAGAATGATCTGAACATAGGACAAATGTGGTATCAAGTATCTGTCGTGAAAACAATGATAAGAAAGAAATTAGTCTGAGTTCCTCTGTGTACTATCTGGCTTATGGTCTAGATCTTGTTCTGTTGTTGTGTTTGAGGTGGGCAGAGAATCAGCACAGGAAGTGATCCAATTGTTGAAATTATTGGGGAGGCTCTTGCTGTGTTCCAGTACTTGTCAATGAGGCTATTCCAGTTTTGGCAGGCTGGTCTGGTGGTGATTCATGTGTTTTGAACCGGGATGGGGATGCTGAATTTGAGGAGGGTGTGCTCTGTCGAGAAGACTGTTGTCAGCTCGACAAATGTGATATTGTTGAAGATGATGTAAATAAGGTTCAAGAGGGGATGGCAATGTAGGTATGTCCCTTAACTGGTTGGGTAAGGCCAAGGCTTCTAATGCCTTCAATGAGTGGTTTTGAGTTGGGGTCAGCGTGGTCTTCCAAATGGAAGTTTAGGTCTCTGGTTAGGATGTAATTGCTAGTGTTGAGGGCAAGTCGTGTGACGAAGCCCATGATGGTGTTGGTGAAGTTGGTACATGGTCCCAGTAGTCTGTAGATGAGCATGCCGCCTAGGGTGAAATAAGCTGTGATAACATATGTTTATTTATTTTATAAACAAAATCATCATACATATACCAAGTGCACAGTCCAGCCGGTAACAGATATAAAAAAGACAGTCGAAAAGCCCTGTAATGAGATGTAGTAAACTCTACTGCTTGGATAGCAGAATAGCAGGGAAGTCAATGCACAACTACGAGGTAGATCCAGAGTGCTATCTCCGATAGGCAGCTGGAGCCGCTCAATCGCAGCAACATCTTCGGCACTAGCTAATAAGAAATCAATGCGACATGCAAGCAGTCCAGGGCAAACATAAGGCCAAATAATAATAAATACCATCAGTAAGGAAGAACATGCACTCAAGAAAAAGGGCCCCCCCTCCCCCCGCCCTCAGTTCCCCTCCCTCAACAGTCCCTCCCCCCGCCCCCTGGCGTGACACGTGAAACAGTTAAGACCAACTAATACAATATGTGGAACTCATGGTGTAGTGCAGGTTACTAAGCCCAGCTGTAACATCCAGTGTCAGCCTATTACCGGGTGGCTCCAATTACCCACCCCTCAGGGCCTCCATCATGTCCTGGCATGGCTCCAATGGGCCGACTCTGAGCCACCTCCTACTGACCGCTAGCCACAGACTCAGCGTCAGAGTCGACATCAGGCACCTTCAACAATAATACTAATGCCTCCCACGCCCTTGCTCCGTCCAGCGCTTTATCATTATTTGCGCGAGTGGCCGCCTGTACCCGCACAACACCCTCACAGTCCGCCCACTTAACAAAAGCTGCCCTCCATCTATTAAAGCTCGGACCCCTCTTAGCCTTCCAATGTGTGGTTATCTCCCGTTTTGCGAGCACCCCCAGGCCCAGATCTATGAATTTGCTTGTGATCTTGGTTTTGGAAGTGTGGGGAAACCAGTGGAGCAGGCAAACCCCCGGCCCCAGGTCAATGTCCCTCTCTGTGATGTTATGTAATAACTCCACCACGTCCCACCAGTAATCCCGTACCTGAACGCAGTCCCACAGCATATGGCGAAGGTCTGCCTCCTCTCCACCGCATCTTGGGCAAGGCGCCACCGACACTTTGAAGTATTGCCTAATTTTCTCTGGCGTTAAGTATGCTCTATGTAAGATAAAGAACTGGATTAACTGGAATCTGGCATTCCGGGAACATTTCCAAGGTCGTTCGAGTATCTCAGACCACGCTTTCTCTGGAATCTCACTCCCCAGGTCCTCCTCCCATTTCCGCTTCAACCCGTCCAGAGGAGCAAGCGCTCCTGTGTCATTCGTCTGGTTAAGCACGTGACCGCCTTAATGGTGCCCGCGGCTAATACCACATACTGGCAGACCATAGAGGTCGGAGGCTCAGACAAGCTCCCTCCCCATTGCCTCTGAACAGCCGCGATCAATGCGGAATGGAGCAAGTAGTCTCCCCGGGGCAGGTCAAAACGGTCCCGCAAGGTCTCGAACGGAAGGAGGGCCCCATCGTCATACAGATCACCCAAAGCGTTTAGGCCCAAGTCATTCCAACGGACAAGTGCCGACCAATTACCCCCGTGAGGGAGCACCAGGCACATCAAGATAGGGATCTCCGGTGCGTATGGGCGAGCTATTTTAGCTCTCCTCTGACTACGCATCCAGCATAAGCGAAAGGTTTTAACTTCGGTAGAGAGCTCGTCAAGTCGAAGCGGTCGTTGCAGAATGATGGATGACAACACCCATCTAGGCACTCTCCCAGCCTCCTCCTCGCCAACGTCTCGTAAAATCTTAGCCACTGCCTGCGTGAGCCACTGCAGTTGGGCCGCCAGATAATAAGACTGGAGTCCGGTACCGCCAGTCCCCCTTCCCCTCTCGGTCGTGCAAGCGTCTTCAAGGCCACCCGTCGCCTACCGCTAAGCCACAGAAAACCCGTTACCAGCGTTTGGAGTTGTTTAAAGGTCTTCGCTGGGATACAAATCGGCAGGGTTCGGAAGTAATAAAGGAGCCTAGGTAACGCCACCGTCTTGAGGAGGGCCACACGGCCCGCCAGCGAGAGCGGAAGCGTGCTCCAGAACTTCATACTGCCCCGCAGCCCCCGTATTGCTCGATGTATGTTACTCTCCAACATGTCCGTCTGCGTGTGATAGACCCGGGTCCCCAAATAAGTCAAGCAGTCATACTCCCAATGTACTCCACTAGTACTCTGTGGGCCTGCACCTCGTGGACTGGTTGGGAACAAGCATGACTTTCCCCAGTTAACTTTAAGGCCTGCCACCCGCTCCAGGTCGCCTAACAGTCGACGCGCTCCAGTAAGGGCTCTTCCTGTATCTTCCAGAAACATCAACAGGTCATCAGCGTATAACGCTATATACTGAGTTTCCCCGTATACATCAAGGCCCGTGTATCTGCACCCAGTTCGAGCATGGGCCGCCAGTGGCTCGATAGCCAGTGCAAATAAGAGCGGGGACAATGGGCATCCCTGGCGTGTCCCTCTGCTCACCACACAAGAGTCAGAAATCTGGGCCCCCGTCTTAACACGTGCCGTAGAGTCTCTATACAGCATTGCTGTCCAGTTTACAAAGTCCTCCCCCAGCCCGAATGCGTGCAGGACCTGAAATAAATACGGCCATTCCAAACTATCGAAAGCTTTTTCGATATCCACTGAGAAAACCGCTGCCGACGCCTGCTGGTATGTGGAAGCCTCTAGGACACGAAGAAGCCGCCGCACGTTAACTGCGGTGCTCCGCTTCGGAATAAAGCCCGCTTGGTCTTCATGTATCAGGCCGGTCATGAGAGGGAGCAGCCTGGACGGCAATACCCGGCTCAGTATCTTATAGTCAGTTGGTAACATGGATAACGGCCGGTAGGCCGTCCTATCCATGGGAGACTTCCCTGGTTTCAGCAGGGGGATAATTACCGCCTCACGGGTGGAAACCGGCAAGTGCCCCACTCTTTTCGCATCATTAAAAAGGGTGACCAATTTTGGCGCCAGCAGATCAATATACGTTAGATAAAACTCCACTGGGAGCCCATCTGCTCCAGGGGTCTTCTTCCACGCCATATGCTTAATTGCGTCCCTCACTTCACCTAATGTGATATCTTGGCCCAACCTGTCCGCCTCTGCCCTATCCAACTCCGGAAGAGCAGCCTCACTGAGAAAGTCCCGAAGTGCCCCCTCATTCAGGACCACCCTGCTGCGATAAAGCTCCCGGTAATACGCATAAAACAAGTCATTGATCCCTTGTTGTGTGCGGCACAGGTCACCGGAGGGACCCTGCAACTCCAAGATTAGTGATCCTCTCCTCTCAGGATTAGCCAACCAGGCCAACAGGGTACCAGACTTATCCCGCTCAGAATGTGCACGCGCAATGTAGTTCTTATAATCATAGCAGCGCTATCTATCAACTTCCACCGCTACCGCCTCTCTCGCAGCTAAGAGTTCCCTGTGGCTATCAGGCTGAGTAGGTCTAGCAATCTCTAGATTCCGTAGACGTCTTTCCGCGGTCTCAATGTCATGAAGCAGTGTCCTCCGGACTCCTACTACGCTAGCAATGCACAAGCCCCTCGCCACCACTTTAAAGGCATCCCATTCGACCCCCAACGTGGAAGCCGTACCCGTGTTCTCCAGGAAATAGTTAGTCACCCCGGTTTCCACCTCCGCACGGAACACTGAATCTTCCAGAAGTTCCGGATTCAAACGCCAGTTAGGAATGGCAGGGCGCACCTGGGCCCACTGCATTCGTACTAGCAATGGGTTGTGATCCGAAAGGGTCCTGGCGAGATATTCGCTATGTGCAATCATCGAGTGGAGCTCTGGGGAACAAAGGAAGGCATCGATTCGAACATGGAGATCATGTAATGCAGAGTAAAAGGAATAATCCCTGTCGGCCACGTGATGCACCCGCCACGTGTCAACCAGTCCCCAATGCTCCTGCCAATTCTTCCGTGCCCGTGCTATCTTATGTGTAGTGGCGGTTGTGAGAGGTGGATGGGATCTATCTAGTTGTACATCTGTGATCGAGTTGAAATCCCCCTATAATTACAGCGCCAGTCAGGAAAGGTGCAAGTTTCCCAGATAGTTGAGCAAAGAAAGCCGGCTGATCAGTATTGGGAGCATAAACACTGCCCAACGCTATGTCTCTGCCATTCAATCTACCCAATACCATCACATATCTACCCTCCGGGTCTGTGACCCCCGCTCTAATCCAAATCAGGACCCCCGCGCAAAAGCAGAATATGCTGTGTGAAAAACTTGTCCCCTCCATCTACGCTGCAAGGCTGAAGCCTCCGTGCCAGTAAGATGTGTTTCCTGGAGGAAGGCAACCTGGATCCCTCTGCGCACTAAATAAGCATGTATTTTATAACGACGGTTCATGGAGTGGAGCCCCCGGACATTCCATGAAATACATTTCAGGTCAGACATTGAGCTCCTAGTAAAAACTGCATGTCACATCCCAATAGATCCTCAACAGTGCCACGCCAGGCACCCCAGTAAATAGCCCCAACATCCCAACTCCCCCACCCCAGGACAGTAACTATAGAACGAGCTCCCATCCAAATCCTTAATCTAAACAAACAATAACCTCCAACTACTTCAGAGGTGGTGAGAGACGCAGCTGCCAAAAGTCAGGCTCATAGCTCACTAAACACCAGCTGCCTAGTATCAATACTCACTCGGCGACCGTGTATCCAACCCATTAGTAACACAAAACAGAGATGAACACAAAGCCAGCATACCACCCCCGTCTCACACTATATCCTCCACACTCTGGGGTGTGATCACCGGCATCTGGAGAGTACTGCCATTAGTTGTGTCAGAGTCATTGTCCGCAAAGTCCTTGTCTGACCCAGCATCGTCGTCTGTGGTCGGCGGCCCTCGAGTCTTCGACAGGGACACCACCGCCTTTAGGGCCTCAGCCCTCCCCTTTCTTGCTTGCACCGCACTGGGCGTCCCTCGGGTCCTCCTCCTGTTTCTGCGGGGCCCACGGGTGCGGGAGGTTTCCGCCTGCAACCGCTGATCTGCACCGTGTCCGTCCCTCAGTAGGCCCCCTTTGTAATTTTCCAGCCAGTCCCAGGCATCAGGGGGGGGAGTCGAAGTAATGCGTGGTGCCATCGAGCACTATGCACAACCGGGCCGGAAAAAGTAGAGAGTACTGAAGCCCTTCTTCTCTCAGTACCTTCTTCACTGCCAGGAAGGATGCACGCTTGCGCTGGACCTCCAGCGTGTAGTCCGGAAACAAGGTGACCCTGCTATTATCCACCTGGTAGGGTCCGTCGGTCCTGGCCCTCTGCAGGAGTATGTCTCTGTCCCGGAAATGCATCAGGTGGCCCACCACCGGTCTCGGAGGTCTCCCCGCTGCCAGGGGCCTCGCAGGCACCCTATGCCCGCGTTCCAGGGTGTAGTAGGGAGTAAGTCCCTCAGGAGCCACTACTGTTTGGAGCCAGTGTTCGAGATAGGCCACCATATCAGCCCCTTCCACACCTTCCGGCAGACCCACCACTCGGACGTTGTTGCACCGGTTGCGGCCTTCCGCATCTTCGACCCTCCTCTCTAGGGCAGTGACCCTCAGTGAGATCGCCCCCAGTTCCTGGCCCATCGTCTTCTGAGTTGGCACAATTTCCCCCAGTGTCACCTCCTGTTGCTTGACTTTCTCCGAGAGTTTTTTGTGCTCTTCTCGCAAGAGCCCCAGCCCCACCGCCACCTTGCTGATGTCCTGGTGGAGAGTGGTCTTGGTATCCGTGATGGCCTCCAGGATTTGCGCCAACTGCTGTTGAATCTGGCCCCCCGATCCTGACTGTGAACGCTCCACATCAGTGTCATCTGGATCCTGCACCGCACCAGTCCCTCGGGCCTTAGGCTTGCCCATGTTATAGCTGTGGGCGGGGCACCGGGATCCCAAGGCCTCGGTATGTGTTAGCACCGGCCCACCAGAGTGCATCCCCACCTGTCGCTAGTCACGCAGGGGGTCTGAGAGATATGCCACTCCTCAGACAGCCGAGGCAGGAACAGGCTCCCTCCGTTGGGGCCCGCCCAAGAAATCAGCCAGAAGTGCAAAGTGGTGCCTCGCCGCCCCCAGCCAGGGACTCCAGCACCAAGGTGATACTCGCCGCCTCCACCCACTGTGGTGCCCACCAACAGGTCAGGGCATCTACAAGGTCCGCAGGACCAGGCAGCAACTCTCCCTGCAGATGGCCAGTTGGTCAGGGAACCACCGTCCAGCGCAGGCGAGCACAGCCCATCTCTGCCGTGCGTATTCTCCTCTCCAATCAAGATGGCGGCCGGAACTCCTATTCCCTCGTTGCAGGCTCCCCCAGCAGTTAAACCGCCGTTATGACCAACCCTGCAATCCAGGCCGCAGCCCCCCTGCTCCTTCCACACAGGGGGGAGCCAGGGGGGGAAAAACAGCAGGCCCCAGATGAAGGTCCGCCGGCGTCACCTCCCAGCCGGTCACTACTCAGGGGGGGGGGGCTCACCCACCTCCCCCGGACATTAGCCGTGTCCCCCGCTCCTCACCAGCAGTCCCTCGACCCGTCAGCTCCGCTTCTTGAGTGGTCCGCCGCCGCCCCGGGGCCGCTCACTCGCCGTCTCCGCGGCCTATCTCCCACCCGGAGCCGGGGTGTATCGTATCAGCGGGGCCGCCACAGATGATGTGAGCGCTCTGCTCCCCTCCGCTCACAGCCCCCAGGGAGGGCTCCGGAGTCCAGGGGAAGCCGCGCGCTGCGCCACCGCTCCGTTCCTCTGCTCCAAGGGTCTCAGCAGCGGCCAGAGCCGGCAGGTCGGCTCACGAGCAGCCCGTTGTCCAGGATGTTCTGGCAGCCGATGCGGAGCTCAGCGCTCACGCGTCCACCATTGCCCTCGGCAAGCCACGCCTCATGAAATAAGCTGTGATGTGGAGCTTGAACGACAGGTGTTCCATTTGGAGGATGACGTGTCCGTGGGCAACTGATATTGTTCTTGTGGATGATGATGACTCCGTCTCTGGTCTTGTGAAGTCTGTCTTGCTTGACGCTCTTGTAACTGGAGTTGATGGCTGGCACGATGTCAATTACCAATGCAGAGCTCAGCCAGGTTTCCATGAGGAAAAGTATGTCTGGGGAGTTGTCGTGCAGCAGGCCCAGATTTCTGTGCCATGTTTGGTGAGTGAGCAAGTGCGAAGGGTTGCAGGACTGTGTGAGAGTGAGAGAGTGGTTTGATTGGTGCTGTTGGTGCAAGCGCGGTGAGTATTGGGTATGGCAAAGTGCATGAAAACTTGCAGGAAGAACAGGAAAATGACCTCTTAGTGTTGTGTGGTGCAGTGCAGCAGCAGTGTGGGGAGTGGAGGCCGGGGCTGAGGGCACTGACAGTTGCAGAAGGGTAGTGGTGGGAGGGAGGGACTACCAGGGTTCCTGGTGCTGGGCATGGTACATGCGTAAACAGGGGCACAGACGGGCTTCCCTTTGGCACACTTTTGATGCACCAGCGATGTGCCCAATAGGCATGTCTGCAATGTGGCTGTAATTAAATAAGTGCTGGGAGGAGGGAAGGTCAAGTTTGAGGCAAAACCACTGATGTCATGTCCTTTTTTTGATGGATGATGGGAAATCCAGTGATGTCAATTCTGGTGCAGTTGCATTATGGGAAATCAAGTGATGTCACTTCCTGTGCATGGATGATGGGAAATCCAGTGATATCACTTCCTATGAATGATGGGAAATTAGGCTGAGACCTGCTTCCAACATGATGCCTCAATGCCTCATTTTTTCTGATGGGAACTGTTTTTCCAAAGAAGGTGGGAAGACATAAAAGGCTAATTCTTTTTCAATTTCTGGAATAGTGCTATGCCTAGCATTATAGACCACTGCCTGAACATCATACTACTAAAGAACATGCAAGTTGGTTAAGGCCCTGAAGTTAAGTGGTTAAGTCTGTCCTGTGCGTAAACCCCTTTTTACAACTAGGGCGGAATTATGAGTTTGGCTTTATTTAACGCATCTGATTATTATCGGATGCGTTAACCCAAAATTCGTTACATTTCAGCAGGTCAAACCTTCCAAAATTGAACAGGGGAAGCATATACGGTATTTACCATACCATGCAGATTTTGGTGTGTTGAACACCAAAATCTGCATGCTATTCCCCAATAACTTGTACTAGGTGCTATCTATCGCACCCAATAAATAACGAACCCCAGGTTATTGTTATTTACCAGGTGCGATAAATAGCACCTTTACTTGTAATCAGGCCCTCTGTGTCACTCCAGTTAACTCATCGAACAACAAAGACCTTCTTTTCTCCATTTTCTCACAGTCAACAAAAGTAAAAACAGTAAATTAACACTCTTATTCATCCATAAATGCATCGACGAGGGTCTTATCAGAACCAGAAACCTACCTATCCAAGATCAACCGCAATCACTCTGCAGCATATTAAGGCTTGCTTAGACTGTTATACTCAGCTACTTATTTTACTATGCGGTTCCTGTTCATACAAAGCCCTAATGGGCACTATTCAACCAAACGCTTCCTGCACTGTGTGGCACAGTAATAGGCTGCCAGAGTTAAGGTGATACTGTCTCAAAAATGTTGTACCAATAGCCTTCCTGCATGTGTCAAGCCAAACATGATCATCTAAATCTTGCATTGTCCTCTCTCATCTCATGTTCGAGCACTATCCCCCCTTGTTGTTTTGGGGCCTCCCCTCCCATCCTTTGAAAATCATCTCCAACTCAGATGCCCTATACTACTTTGCTTTGTAAGTATTTTACAGGTACCACATGACTGAATGGAAACATAGACATCATCTCTACTTTACTATAGTGTTGTAATCTAAAATAAAGGTATGCAACCAGGACAGTCTTTTGCTGCCCCTAATAATAAGCTGCAATTTTGGGATTTCTTCCTCCTATACGTCTACCCTACATTGGTGCGGAATATTCATGTAGATGCTGGCTCGGATTCAAGATGGAGAAGTACAATTATGCTCAGCCTTACTTTCCATCAAATGGAGCACAGTGCTTAGAGGCCTCTGGAAAATGAGTGCTTGAGAATGTTTTACAGTTGAGATCCTGAACGAGCAGCAGCCTGAAGCTTCATGGAATAAATAGTGTAATGTCAGTAAAGGGAGAAACGATTCAATTAAGTTTATTGACACATATTTAAAAAGAATGCCATTGACAGTTCCCTCACTCCCCATGATCCATACCAACCGACACCTACAGCCCTGAAGGAGCTGAAATCCTAGGATGGAACTCTGGCGGAAAAGGAGATATTCAGGGGGGCGGGGTGAAGGGGGTTACCGACTCTGGAATTGCTGGTTCCCGAGGTTATTCAATTCTTCAATTCTTACTGAACCCCTAAAGTCCAGTTTCTAATCCCTGGTGATTCCTTCCCCCGGAGTTGCTCATTCCCCTGGCATCAGTAACGCCAGCTGTTGGAGTTCCCCGCAGGATTTCTGCCATACCTAATGAGGGCCTACGAACATCTTACAAACCAGTTTGGAAACCCGTCTTCCATTTCACTCTTTCAAACCTGCAGAATTCAAACGTCACTCTCGATCAACTCGTTTCCAAAGCAGAACCACAAACTGATGCTCAAAGCCCTCAAGATGATGGAGAAAGACATCACCCTTTAACACCGTCTGAATTAATATTGTCTCCACGTTTGTATGCACTTCAGATTAAGATCTGCTTTGTTTACAAATACCAGCAAGTACAAATTAACGTGATTATATGAACAGGGGTTATGTACAGTCTTCAAAGACAGGAGAATAGCGGTATCAGGTACTGCATAATAGGCCGGTTGTCATTACGCAATCGTTTTCATGATTGGTTTGGCAAAAGTCACTCAGGAAAGATGAGAATCACTGGTATTTAAAAGCTGTATCCTCTACAGCTATATACTGCGGAGGGTTTCAGCATCACCTTCAGTTTTATAAAAGGACATTCCTACACTTATGTGTTGTATTTAATAGCTGTATCACCGTTTCCCTGTCTGTCTGTGTTGTCTCCTTGACCTTCCTGAACCCAGATAGTTAAGAGTTTGTGGATTTGCACTAAACCTAGACACTTTCTGTTATGTCTGCGGCATTGATTTCAACTGCAATTATTCACATTTTCCTGTTGATGCCAGAGCAACACAAAGCAGCAGGCCAGAAACTGGTGACAATCATACATACCATGGGGGTAGAATTTTTAAAGTTTGCTAGGGCACATGCGGCACAGTGTAGTTTTGCATTGTGCTCGTCTGCCTTTATAATGCGTAGTAAAAGTTTAATGAAACTACTACTTGGGGTGAGAATTAATTATTGTAATGGTTGGGTTGTGAATGCTAGGTACATGTTCACTTTGGGCTGTGTTTAGAAAAGCTATTTGCATGATTATGATGTACGCAGGTGCATAAATAACTTGATTTACTGTAAAGCCATGATCTGCAGGCCAATTCTTTAAAAAAGCCCAGTAATTTACTCTAATACTTAAACCGAAATTATTTACTCCCAAAGACACAGGGGCATATTATCAAGCCCATTATCGCCGTTTTAGCGGCCGTTTTCGGCCAAAAAGCGGCGATAATTCCATCGCAGTATTAACAAGAACACGCTAACAGGCTTTAACGCGTGTTTCCTTGTGCTAGCACCCGTTTTACTAACGCCTAGCATCGCATCACTAATGAGATGCAAAGTAGGCGTTCCTCACATACATCGCTAACGCAGCATCGCGTTATTAACAACGATGCCCCGGACCCGCGTAGCTACAAATTACATATATAATTAATTACCAAGTAATATATAACATATAAATATCAATCCCTATAAAAAATATAATATATTTATTATCTTCTCTGCCTACTCTCCAACAAAATAAATACCACAGTATTAAAACATACAGGTGCTATAAACTTCTAAAAGAAATAAAACAGCATACCAATTACACAATAGTTAATAAATTAACTAATTGACATAATTAATAATAAAAATATGTAATTAAGAATAATATTAACATTACATTAAAATACATTTTGTTTTATTTAACTTCTCACCCTATTCCCCTAAAAACTCAGCAACCCTCAACTAAAATATAACTTGAATAAATCACTATTACACTATTTACATATTTAGCAACTAATCAAATGACTACTCTGAATTAAAAAATAATTAACATTAATTATTAATCATGTATAACCTAATGCCATAGTATACCTCTACAAACCCAACAACCCACAACTAAAATATAACTTGCTATTACTAATAAAAAAACTAAAATAAAAGTAAAAATTGCAATTAGAAATTCAAAATATAATATAATAATGAAACAAATTACATACTTAATTATTAATTTATAGGTTAATTAACAATAAAAACGAATTACTATTAAATAAAAATATTTCAAATTTAAATAACATCCTACTCTATCCCCCTACAAACCAAACAACCCGCTACAATACTATAAATTACTAATAACATTTAAAAAATACTGAATCACTTAAACTTATGAACTGAGGGGCATATTACCTAGGATTTGCGATAATTATCGCAAAGCGCGCTTAGCGCTGTTTTTTTTATCGCTGGATTTCATCGCGGAGATAACGCATTATTATCAACGCTTATCTCCAAGGCGATAAAAAATCCAGCGATAGCGGCGAAACCCAGCAATAGCGCGAGAAATCCAGCGATGAAATCACTGCGCTAATGAAAAGCTTGCTAATAGGCAGGTGAGGACTTAACCTTACAATCCACCTCCCATTGACAAGAATGGTTAAGTCAAGTTTTTAGCAGGTGTTAAATTCCAGCGATAATCGCGGTTAGCGCAACTTTTTTTATTGCTTCGCGGGCATTGCTAATAGGGGGAAGTTGTGTTTGCGACTGTTTCCAGTCGCTTTTAGTTGGGAACGCCTACTTTGCATGTCATTAGCGATAATTATCGCTGACATGCACAGCGGCTCCAAAACGGTCGCTTTCGCCATAAAGCTGTCGCTAACAGCTGTTAGCGACAGCTTGCTAATAGGGCGATAGAAATATCGCCGCTTTAGCGGCAAAAAGTGCTGCTAAAGCGGCGATACCGCCCTTGCTAATATGCCCCTATATTTTTTAAATAAATAACAATTATACCAAAACTAATACCTAAAATTAATATATTAACTAAAACACTTTACAGAAAGCTGTATTAAAAACAACAATATTCTTGAAAAAATATTATTTCCAAAAATAAAAACAGTATTCTTGATAATGATATTTTGCACCACAATATTTTTGTATCAAAATATTTTTATTCCGATATTTACATGCCATGATATTTTAAACTTCATATTTTTTCCAAATACCCAAACAATACTTAATTTAAATAAGGCAGAGAGTTGGTGACATATGTTACAAATAGGTTGTGCCTTAAATCAAAGTCCTGTTTCCAAGATATGTGAGGAAAACTAAAGTTTATGTTTACAATATATTATTCATCTGTGGATTTCTGTGCATATGCTGACATTAAAGAGTTGCTATCAACAATGTTTATGTCAACTGGAGATTTATAAGGTACAGATATTTTTTTCTAGAAGTTCAATTATAATTCTGGGACATTATTCATTTTTGAACACTGTATAATCCATGGGTGACTCACTTAAAAATGATTAATGTCACAGAATAATTGTAAGCATTGATGTAATGGTGTACAATATTATGCTCATTTTAAGAATATGTGAAAGGTATTTTTACAAAAATGCCTTATCAGTGGTTAAAGCATAGATGTGAAGCCATCACATTTTATGCCAGATTAGGTATTTAATAGCCACAATTTTTTAATGGTAAATAATGATCAAACGAGGTTTTAAGGTTTAATAAACTGCTGACCTGATTAATGTATAGAGAGACATTTTGTTTCTAATGCACCTGAATAGCAGTAAAAATATGCTCATAGTCAATACTAAATGGGGTGCTTTCACAGATGTGCTTCATGCCCGGGATGTTGCAAAAGGTTACACCCACTAATGTTATCAAATATGTCATTTGAGATTTATAGTTAGCTCATTGACCCAAAACCCTTCAAATTTCAGTGTTTTTTTTATTTTTTATTTAGGTTTTTATGTGTTTGTCTTTAGCCCATTTCAACACTTAACTATAACATTACATAACCTTTAGTTTTTTCAGTGTATATGTATATTTAATACCACAAAAATATGTGGTAAAGGTCCACAATGTAATGCAAAATGTTGTAAATGGCAAAACATTGTATTACATAGTGGTAAAGGCATGCATAGTATTGGCATCAGTTGTAATGACGTAAACACATACAACCATTATTAGTGTCAGTGGCTTACAGTCCAAGAGAGCAGGTCAAAGATGTCTGTTCATTGTAACAAGGCAGAATCACCACATGTACCCGGAGGAATACCTTTGGCAGCTTCTTTCATGTTTTAACGGTGAATAATTATTCTACAGGAGAATTGATAGTGAGCCAGTGTTTTAAAATGACAAAAATAAATAAGGGTTGAAAAGATGAAGAAAGAAATGCATTTATATGCTTGCATAATTTGTACGTATGCATGCATTTGTGTGTGTATGTATGTATGTACGTATATATATAGTATTTCTATAGTGAACACCTAGCCAAAAGGTACCGGAGTGCTATACATGGTCAAAGGTGAGTAATATGGGAGGAAGCCAAGTTGTGGGCTGGTAATGCATTGTGATGTAGTGTTGTTTTAAGAGCTGAGTCTTCAACTCTTTCCTAAATTGGCACGGTGTTGGAGCGGCCCTGATGGATACGAGGATGTTATTCCAGTTCCTGGGTAAATAGATAGAAAAGGACTGCTGTCTTGTTTTGTCTTTTTTACAATGTTTAGTCTGTAATCTGATAGTATCCTGGCTATAGGCGTGCAGAAAACCACCCTATGGGATGTGCTTGTCTGAAGATGAGCAGGGGTGCTGGTTGTGATGGCTTTGCAAATGATGCAACTACTTTTGAAGATAGTGTAGGCTGGGTAGGGGAGCCAATGAAGTTCCATCAGGGTGGGGATGATGTGATCATATTTCTTTAGACCCTGAAAGATGACAGGGACAGTAGGAAGCCCTCGGGGGACTTCACGTGTGATAGGGATCTTTTGTGACTTGAAGGTGCCCATGCAAACAAACTGGTGTTGGTTGGAAAGGTAGGAGGAAAACCAGTGAAGGACATTGCAGGTGAATCTAGCTCACAACTTCAAGGTATGTATAAGGTTGAATGGCCAACTGTGTTGAAGGCAGCTAAGAGGTCCAGCAACATCAGGAAATAGGGGTCATCTTCAGCTGTGATCCAGAGGGCATTGTTACTTTTTCATTCTCATTGCAGGAAGCATGTTCTTAAGTCCCCTCCAGCTGTCACTTCAATTGTCGATGATTTTCTTTTTATTAGGCTTTCAGCTACCTGGATGATTCACAATTTTAATGGCTGTTTAATGCTGGCTACATAAAAAATTACATCTATTTATCCAACAAAATGATTGCCATGGGCATAGTATCAGACGCATGTACTTTTCATGTTACATTCACAACCTTTTGCTTCTTGAAACACCCACGTCTATACCAATGGAGTTGGCTGAGTCTTTAGGAAGTACAGTGCTTGCTTTTGAATGGGAATTCAAGACTGTGAGAATTGTTGGCAATTGAAAACCACAGCAGATCTGAACTGTGAAATATGAGAAGCACTCACAAGAACATTACTTTTAAAGTATATTATTTTTAAGGTAGCCTACATGAGTAGTTTGATAGTTTGGCAATTATTGCAAGGATATAATTGCATGGTTTAATAGCCTTTCAACCGGTTTTCCACATCCTTCGTTCATATTGTTTAACTCTTAAATTCTGAAAAATATATCTGTAAATCAGCCCTTGAGAGCTGATGCCACCGAAATCAAATATGACTCCTTATCATACGATCAGAAACAGAATTGAATACAGTATATATTATACATGCATTTTTTAAATATGGAACAGAGGACTCGAGCAAATTGGGTCATGTCAAGCTCAGTGCAGCAGACACTGCTTCCTGGGACTGTCTTAAAAAAGTTATAGAGGCAGTATGGCCTCTAGCACAGGTAATGTATGCCATAATATTGCAGTAATTTCAAAGTTACCCCGAAAGGAACACTGTGCATTACCTCCACATTACATGCTTATGCATTTCCAACTTGTGTAATAATTTCCACTTTTTTAAATAAAACCGATGCTATTATTCAATATTGTATAACCTCGAGACAAAACTAGATGAACTAAACTGTTCTAATCACATGCAAACTACACACATATACAGGTTTCACTCACACTATTAACCACCATGAAACTTCTAAATTTGATATATTTAAAAACACTACCTAATGGAAAGTCTAGAGTTTCCGTTCCTTGGGTGAGAAGCTGTTCCATTGTCACTTTACCCTGCTGGAGTAGGAATTACTTTCAATTAAAATCTCAGTTTATGTTCATTAGGGTTAATCCCCACTGTTCTCTGGGCCAATGGGCCTTTGACGTTGAGTGAGATGAATCAGGAGCTGCACATCACTTGAAATTATTACAATCTCTATCTATATTAGACAATAATGAGAGTTTGGTATGAGTTAGACAGTTTTATTATTCAAAATTCTAAGAAGTTATCTTTATAAGGTCACAAGTTAAATCCATCAATCTTAGTCATTAGAATATAATTAGAATTCAATAATCAATCAATAATATGCAATAAAATGCATTAAGTGGGTGTCATAAAGGAAAGAATCCCTATTCTAGGAATGGGGAGAAATGGAGTCAGTCAGAACCCATAAAAAGTTCCAGTTTGATAAAGAGTGAGAGTACAAGCATAAAGCTTCTACATTGATAATTACATCAATATATCAATTATCAATCAAAGCAGAACTTCCCATAAAGAGAGGTTCAAGAATCTCAGTAGAGTCTTGTTAGACCTGGCATCCTTGGTGTGGTTATCCCCAGGATTTTTGCCTCTGCCTCCTGTAATTTTGCTGTGTGCTGGATTTCATTTTTGCTGGTCTAGATGCTTTGGGCACTTTGCCACTGCTGATCAGTGCCAAAGTGCAAGTGCTCCCTCTGTAAATTGTGAATATGGATAGGTATTCCCATGATTGGCTTATTTGATTTACCTTTAAGTCCCTAGTACAGTGCACTGTGTGAGCCCAGGGCCTGTAAATCAAATGCTGCTAGTGGGCCTGCAGCACCGCAGTGTCTGCGCAGCTTTTACTGCCATGTCAACCTGGCAAGTGCACCCACCTGCCAGGCCCTAGCCTTCCCTTTTCTTACATGTGATTCGCCCCTAAGATAGGCCCAAGGTACCCCTGTGGGCAGGGTGCAGTGTATGTGAAATGTAGGACATGTCCTGATGTGTGTAACATGTCCTGATAGTGAACTACAGTGAATTTAGTTTTTCACTATTGAAAGGCTATCTGTCCCATAGAATAGATTGGGAGTTTAATTATAACATCTTATAAAAATAACTTCCCATTGGGACAGATAGGGAGGTAAAGTTTAGCATGCCTGAACTCAAAATATAAAGATGCATCTTTTAGTAAGGATGATTTTTACATTCTGTGTTTGAAAATACCACTTTTAGAAAGTGGGCATTTTCTTGCTTTGCCATCCTGTGTGCCTCAGCTGGGTTGTGTATGGACTGTCTGGCTTTGGAGTGACAGAGGCTGGGCATGTGCATTCACTGTAGACAGCCACTGGGGGGGGGTTCAGGTGAGTCCTGCCTTTCCTGGATGATCCAGGGCTGGGCTGAATAGACCTGGGCTGCATTTAGAGTGGGAGGAGGAGATTTCCTTTCACCTGAAGGGGCCTGGTCTGCCTTACACAATGCTGTCTCCACCTCCTGCCAGGAAGCTGGACCAGAGAGGACAGAACTTATTTTGACTGAAAACAGAGCCTTTCTGCCACAAGAGAACAAAGAGAAATGCTGTATAAGTATTGGTGCCCAGACCCCAAACCTTTAGATAATTTCTGGAATTCAAGAGTAACCTTTGCCAAGGAGAAGAGCTGGAGAAACTGAAGGAGGAGTACTGCCCCTTTGCTGTGTGCTCTCTGGTGTTGGCCTGCAGTGACTGTTTCTACCAAGGAAACGACAAGGACTTTGCTGTGTGCTGTGTCCCCTGCTTGAGGAAGATCTCCAAGGGCTTTACAGTAGAGCTTGCCTCCTGTTCTGAAGTCTCAGGGATAGAAAGACCTCACCACCAGCTCCCCTGAACTTCCTTGCTGGGAGTTCTGACCTGCCAAGAAGTGCCTGTTGCAAATACGAGAAGCGCAGTGCATCCGTACCTGTTTCTGACACATCTCCGCCGTGCAGGAAGAATTACCGTGCATCGCCATCATGCCACTGAAGAAATCGCTGCACGCCGCATCGCATGCACCGATCTATGAAGTCTGAGATCAGCGCACCAATTCTGACGCAGGCCCTGCTGTGCGGCTGCAAGAACCAATGCATCGTGGCACCGCGGCTGGAGAGATCAACGCAGCGCCGTTGCATCAAGAACCAACTCATCCCCGAATTCCCACGCATCGCACCGGGGCGCCAAATCTACAAGGACACCGGGGTCACAGTAAGAAACTGACACATCACCTCCCTGCACAGTAAGAAACCGACGCATTACCTCCCCTTGAGTAAGGAATTAACACATCACCTCCCCTGAGAGGCAGTAAGGAACCGACGCATCACCTCCCCTTGAGTAAGGAACTGATGCATCACCTTCCCTGCCCATAAGAAACCGATGCATCACCTTCCCTGCAGCTGTTTTTGTTTATGATTTTGACGCATCCAAGGTACTTTTCTGTGGGAAGTGTTGCATCTATAGTTTGCTATGGACAGAACTGTTTTTACCTTCGAAGAAGTAAATTTTGTTTACTGTATTGTGGATTTCTGTCGTTTTGGTCTTATTTGGTTTAGATAAAGATTACTTATGGGTACACAAATGCTTTACACACTGCCTCTGAGATAAGCCTGTCTGCTCATGCCAAGCTACCAAGGGGATAAGCAGGGGTTATTTTAGAAGTGTATCCCCCTTTCCCTGACTAGGAAGAAGGGTCCCTACTTGGACAAAGGTGCAAACCATTGCCAACTAGAGACCCCCATTTCTAACATTGGTGTGCAGCAGCGAGGATCTGGACTTGCATTTGTGCCTTACATGCAGTGATTGGTGTACACTACTAGTATAGTGCAGACCATTACGCAGCCACATACAATTGGTGGTACTTTTTCTTTTTAGAATTTTTTGCAACTTGAGAACTGCCAATTTTCACCATGACAAAACCAGCATCAATTGCATCTGTGGATATTGAATTTGAAGAGGATAGGGTGGAAACCTACACTTTGCCACAACTGAAAGCCATCTGCAAAAAATGTAAAATCTCAGTAAGAGGTATCACCAGAAAGGAGCATACCAAAAGGCGCTGAGGGCCTGGTTGGAATCAAGGAATGCCAGGGAGCATACCGAGGAGCCTAGGGTGGAGGCAGAGAATTTAGATGGGCAGCAGGATGGGCTATTGGGTCTGCCTGGAGGGAGGGCACCTTCCGGGGGGGGGGCTGCAGGGTGTCTTCAAAGGGGCTGTCTCCAGAGGAGATGGAGGACAGAGAGAGAAGCAGAGTGCTTGAGATGAAGCTTGCTAAGCTCAGGTTGGGGAAAGACAGTGACATGGAGGATAAGAAATTGGAGTTGGAGAGGTAGAAACTTGCCATGGAGGAAAAGAGGATGCTCTTAGAGCATGAGAGGAGTTTTAAGGAGACATAAAAGCCAAGAGTGTGGAGTCCAGTTCCAATGGTGGCAGCTTGTCTCCAGCGCATGCAGAAGGAAGGGTATACATCCCTAAGGAGGTGATCAAGGATTATGTGAAGAGTGATGACATTAGTCAGTGGTTCAAGGGGTATGAGGTAGCAATGAGGTCCCACAGAGTCCCTGAGAGAGACCGGGGAGCAGGGTTGTGGAGCCACTTCATGGCAGAGGGGAGGGACACTTTGCTAGCCTTACCAGAGGAGGATAAACTGGTTTATGCGCCTATGAAGGAGGCTTTAATAAGGAGATATGGCTTGACCCCAGAGCTGTACAGGCAGAAGTTTAGGGCCTGTAAGAAACTTGAATCACATACTTGGGTTGAGTATGTTGCCTACTTTTGCAGAGCACTGGATGGTTGGGTGAAGGGTAGCAAGGTAAATGATTTTCAGGGGCTCTATGATTTGATGGCATGGGAGCACTTGTCTGCGAATCGTTTTCCAGAGCTATGCCAGCACTTGATTGACAGTAAGCTTACTGACCCAGGAAGCTTGCTGTGGAGGCGGACCGCTGAGTCAGCACCAGGGTCCACAAGGGGCATGTGGGAGACTCAGCCAAGGGTGGGCAGGGTCCTCAGCAGAAGAATGGGAGGGGCAAGGGTAAACAAAAGGAGTTCTAGAAAGGGCCACATAGTAATTCTCAATGGAACCAAGAGAAAGGCTCCCAGCCCCCCAGTGGTAAGTAACCAGGGGTCTCTTCAGGTAAGCCTGCAGAGAAGGGTCCCCGCAACTGTCATGCTTGTAATCAGGTGGGTCACTTCATAGGGGATCCCAAGTGTCCCAAAACCACCACTGCACCCACTGGTGCACCACCCGTGGGTTGACTGGTGTAGCCTTAGGGGAGGAGTTTGGCTCCCAAGGAGGGTGGGAGCCAGCATAATTGACCCTTGTCTCACTAGGAGACAGTGAGATTGTCCCAAGGACCCACCTGTCCCCTAACACTAAGAAATACGGCAGTGGGTGACCATAAATGGCCATATGGTGCAGGCTCTGAGAGACACTGGGACCAGTGTGACAGTTGTCAGTTGTCAGCTAGTGTCTGAAGAGAAGGTGGTCCCCAACGTACTTTACCCAGTAGTTGCAGCTGACAACTCAGAGTGCCTCTGCAAAGTGGTACAGGTTCCCTTTGAGTGGGGGGGGGGGTCTCAGGTACCTTGAAAGTAGTTGTGAGACTAGCTATGCCTGTTGACTGTCTGCTCTGTAACGACCCGGAGAGTTCCCCTTGGGAGAAGGTGAAGCACAGGTCTCATCTGGAGATGTTGGGTCTACCTGAGTGGGCGTGTGTGACCACTCGGTCAATGGCAGCCGGTAAGGGCATTTAAGAGGACCTGGAGCCTGAAAGAGTAGCCAGAACGAGTGAGGGCAGGGGGCGCAGGAAAGCTGCCCCCAAAGTTTCCACAGTCCAGGAGGAGGCAAACCTTGAGGGGGGTACAGAGGAGCAAGTGGCCAAACTGGGGTACCTGCCTGAGCTGACCCATTGGCAGCAGGAAGGGGGCCCCTCCAGGGAGGAATTCTGCAAGGAGCAGCAGGAACGCCCTTCTCTTGTAGGTTTGCAGCAGCAGGCTGCAAGCCAAGCAGCAGGTGATCAGTCCGGATTACATCAGATTTACTGGGAGAATGGTCTCCTGTATAGTGAGCCTAAGGTTGCTGAGCCTGGGTCAGCCCATGTGCTGGTGGTACCCCAGCACTTCAGAGCCTTCCTACTGGGTGTGGCTCATGATGTGCCTTTGGCTGGGCATTTGGGGCAGGACACGACCTTTGAAAAGCTTGTCACCCACTTTTACTGGTCCCAAATGAAATGCATTGTAGGTCTTGCCGGACTTGCCAGGCAAGTGGTAAGAGTGAGAGGAAGTGCAAGGCTCCTCTCTAACATTTCCTGTAGTTAGCACCCATTTTGAGAGGGTGGTTATTGACATTGTGGGGCCTCTGGATCTCAGGAGAGACATTGGCAACAGGTTCATCCTGGTCTTGGTGGACCACGCCACCTGGTACCCCGAGGCTATCCCTCTCAAGACCACAAAGGCCGCGTGGTGGGCCGGCCATTGATGGGGATCTTTTCCTGTGTGGGGTACCCCAGAGAGGTGCTATCTGACCGGGTTACCAACTTCATATCCAAGTATATGAAGTCCTTGTGGCAGAAGTGTGGTGTTCACCACTCCTTACCACCCCCAAGGTAATGGGTTGGTTGAGAGATTCTACCGGACCCTCAAGGGCATGATTATGGGTCTTGGAGAACCCATGAGGTGCAAGTGGGATGTCCTCTTACCATGCCTGCTGTTTGCTTACAGAGAGGTACCGTACTAGAGATGAGAAATTATTAATAACACAGCGGGACCATCTCGTCTGGTTCAAAACCACTCTGTTCACTCGTAGACAAATAACCAGGTAGGGAAAATATAACAAGCAATATTTATTATACACTCGAGCGGGCGCAGGTCCGTACAGCCTCCAGGGAGGGTGTACAGGAGTGAGCGGACGTAAGGTATCTGAGGGCTACATTTATAGTAGTGAACAAACAGGAAGGTGATAACAGACTGGTTAGAACCAGTTTTTTCCAGTTAGCTCAAGCTCGGACATGTCTTACAGAAATCTGCAGATGCAGCAAACATGTTCTTATCAATATCAAACACTGCAGCCTTGAAAAGGGCAGAGCGCTCTCTAGACTAAGGCGCAGCTGGGTTGTCTCACATGAGTCACATGACTTGCAAGAAATGTTAAGACATAGCTTTTGATTAACCAAGAACAGCAACCCAGTAAGCAACGAAATGCATGAAACCGATGTACACTGAAGATGTGGCATACAAAATGGAGGAGCAAATGCTCAAACTAAATGCGGCCTAATGCATATTTTCTAACAGCTTACAGAGAGCTACCGCAGAAGTCCATAGTATGATCAGAATGCCACTCTGATCGAGTTTCAGCCTGGCCAAAAAGTGTGGGTCATGGCTCCAGTGGAGCTTTGTGGGCTCCAAGATAAGTGGACTGGGCCCTTTGAGGTGTTGGAGAACAAGAGGTAAGCCACCTATCTGGTGGATTTGCAGTCTCCCAGGAACCCTTTGCGGGTCCTACATGTGAACCGCCTCAAGCCTCACTTGGAGGGGTCCGAAGTGGGCATGCTACTAGCGACAGATGCTGGAATGAAGGAGGAGACTGAGCCTCTTCTTGACCTCCTGACTGCTAAGGAACATGATGGGTCAGTGGACGGTGTAACCCTCTCCCCGCCCTGACCCCTTATCAGCAGAGGGACTGCCATCAGCTTTTGGGACAGTTTGCCGCTCTGTTCTCCCTAACCCCAGGTATCACTCCGTGGTATGTCCATGATGTGGACACTGGGGACAGTCCTCCTGTGAAGCACAATATTTACAGGGTGACTGACAGGGTCAAGCTTGCATCAAGGATAAAGTCTCCAAGATGTTGGCGCTAGGGGCGATTGATCCCTCAAACAGCCCTTGGGCCAGCCCAGTGGTCTTGGTCCCAAAAGCTGCTGCACCCAGTGCCACCCCAGAACTCTGGTTCTGTGTGGACTACCGAGGGCTCAATTCCGTCACCAGGACTGATGCACACCCTATCCCCAGAGCTGATGAGCTCATAGATCGGTTGTGAGATGCCAAGTACCTCAGTACATTTGACTTAACGTCCAGGTACTGGCAGATTGCCTTAACTGATGGGGCCAAGGAGAGGTCTACATTTTCAACACCAGAGGGGCACTACCAGTTCAAGGTGAGGCCCTTTGGGTTGAATAATGCCCCTACCACCTTTCAGAGGTTGGTCAACCAGGTGTTGGACGGGCTGGAGGATTTCAGTGCAGCCTACCTGGATGACATCGTAGTGTTCAGTGCCACTTGGGAGCCCAGAAAGTGCCAGATTGGGCAGGGCTGAGTGGTGTACTTAGGACACCAGGTAGGAAGCGGCCAGGTGGCGCCCCACAGCCTAAGATTGACACCATTCTGGCTTGGGAACCCCCCAAGACCCAGACAGAGGTGAGAGCCTTCTTAGGCCCCACCGGATATTACAGGAGATTTGTCAAGGGTAATGGCACAATTGTTGCCCCCTTGCCTGAGCTGACTTCCAGGAAGCAGCCCTGGAAGGTGAACTGGACTGACGCCTGTCAGAAAGCTTTTGATGCCCTGAAATCTGCCATGGTCACGGCGCCCGTGCTCAAGGCGCCCAACTTCTCAAAAGAATTTGTGGTGCAGACAGACGCTTCAGAGCATGGTGTGAGGGCTGTTCTCTCACAACTAAATGATGAGGGCATAGACCAACTGTAGCCTTCATTAGTAGGAGGTTACTTCCAAGGGAACAGAGCTGGAGTGCGATTGAGCATGAGGCTTTTGCTGTGGTCTGGGCGCTGAAGAAGCTGAGGCCCTACTTGTTTGGGATGTAGTAAGGAAAACAAGGGGACCCCAATAAGTGAACCTGGGGTAGACTAATGTTTTAGAAAACAATGGTTCTTATGTGGCCAAAAAAGTCCAAAGAAAAGGCAGTGTCAGAATTAGGGACAATGCGCTAGAGTCGAGATTGATAATGAATATCTCAGGGAGCGATAAGTAATATGAACAGGGACATGTAAGTCTAAATAACGTTTGTTATTTATTTTATGAGAATATGCAAGAGAAAATTCAGGTGCTCACATAGGAAAGTGACAACAAGCGTGAAGTGATAAGTGATAAGGGTCCCCCTACAACAAGAACTCTGTACACTTTGTATAATTTATTCATTAAGAGTTCTTCTATGTGTTGTCAATGCGATGTTTATATTTTAAAGTCACTCCCACTTATCACTCTACTTGTTTGGGACTCACTTCCGGGTTCAGACTGACCACAGGCCCCTCAGATGGTTGATGCAGATGAGGGATGAGAACCCAAAACTGTTGAGGTGGTCCATTTCCCTACAGGGGATGGACTTTATGGTTAAACACCGCCCTGGTAGAGAACATGCCAATGCTGATGGTCTGTCCAGATTAGTGAAGAGAACTCCCAGGAGGGTGGGTAGTTCTCCCCGCTTTTCAGCTGGAGGTGACACTTGTTAGACCTGGCATCCTTGGTGTGGTTATCCCCAGTATTTTTGCCTCTGCCTCCTGTAATTTTGTTGTCTGCTGGATTTCATTTTTGCTGGTCTAGATGCTTTGGGCACTTTGCCACTGCTGATCAGTGCCAAGGTGCAAGTGCTACCTCTGTAAATTGTGAATATGGATTGGTATTCCCATGATTGGCTTATTTGATTTACCTTTAAGTCCCTAGTACAGTGCACTGTGTGTGCCCAGGGCCTGTAGCACTGATGTTGTCACCCACACAAACAGCCTTTTCAAAGGGTTCGCAGACATGCCACTGCAGTGTCTGCGCACAGTTTTTACTGCCATGTCGACCTGGCAAGTGCACCCACTTGCCAAGCCCTAACCTTCCCTTTTCTTACATGCGAGTCATCCCTAAGGTAGGCCCAAGGTACCCTGTGGGCAGGGTGCAGTGTATGTGAAAGGTAGGACATGTCCTGATATGTGTAACATGTCCTGATAGTGAACTACAGTGAATTTCGTTTTTCACTATTGAAAGGCTATCTGTCCCATAGGATAGAATGGGAGTTTATTTATAACATCTTATAAATATAACTTTCCATTGGGACAAGATGGAGATAAAGTTTAGTATGCCTGAACTCAGAATATAAAGATGCATCTTTTAGTAAGGATGATTTTTACATTCCGTGTATGAAAATACCACTTTTAGAACTTGCTTAGCCATCCTGTGTGCCTCTGCTGGGTTGTGTGTTGACTGCCTGGCTTTGGAGTGACAGGGCTGGGGATGTGGATTCACTGTAGACAGCCACTGGGGGGGGTTCACGTGTGTCCTGCCTTTCCTGGATGAGTCAGGGCAGGGCTGAATAGACCTGGGCTGCATTTGGAGTAGGGGGAGGAGATTTCATTTTACCTGAATGGGCCTGGTCCGCCTTACACAATGCTGTCTCCACCTCCTGCCAGGAAGCTGGACCAGAGAGAACAGAACTGGTTTTGACTGAGCACAGAGCCTGTCTGCCTCAAGACAACAAAGAGAAATGCTGTAAAAATATTGAGGCCCAGACCCCAGAACTTTAGATCATTTCTAGAATTCAAGAAGAACCTTTGCCAAGGCGAAGAGCTGGAGAAACTGAAGTAGCAGTACTGCACCTTTGCTGTGTGCTCTCTGGGGTTGGCCTGCAGTGACTGTTTCTACCAAGGAAAGGACAAGGACTTTGCTGTGTGCTGTCTCCCCTGCTTGAGGAAGATCTCCAAGGGCTTGAAGTAGAACTTGCCTCCTGTTCTGAAGTCTCAGGGACACAAAGACTTCACCACCAGCACTCCTGAACTTCCTTGCTGGGAGTTCTGACCTGCCAAGAGGTGCCTGTTGCTGAGTTGGGCCTCTGGAGGTTGCTCCTGCTGTTGGGAGCTGGAAAAGAGATGCAACTATGAGAAGCGTGATGGACCCGCACCTGTTTCCGATGCATCGCCACCGTGCGGGAAGAATTTCCACGCATCGCCATTGTGCTGCTGAAGAAACCGACGCAGCGCCTGTCCGCGGCTGTAGAATTCGCCACATGTCACATCGCATGCACGATCTACGAAGTCCGAGATCACCGCACCGATTCTGACGCAGGTCCTGCTGTTCGGCTGCAAGAACCAACGCATTGTGGGACCGCGGCTGGAGCGATCAACCCAGCGGCATCCTCGATCCCCACGCATCGCGGTTCCAAATCTACAAGGTCACCGGAGCCGCAGTAAGAAACCGACGCATCACCTCCCCTTCATTAAGAAACCAACGAATCACCTCCATGTCAGTAAGGAACCGACGCATCACCTCCCCTGCTTGGCAGTAAGGAACCGATGCATCACCTTCCCTGGAGTAAGGCCCCGACGCATCACCTTCCCTGTGCATAAGGAACCGATGCATCACCTTCCCTGCGGCTGTTTTTGTTTATGATTTTGACGCATCCAAGGTACTTTATGTGGAAAGTGTTGCATCTATAGTTTGCTATGGACAATACAGTTTTTACCTTCTAAGAAGTACATTTTGATTACTGTATTGTGGAGTTTTGTCGTTTTGGTTTTGTTTGGTTTAGATAAAGAGTACTTATTTTTCTAAACTGATGGGGTGTCCGTTTGTAGTGTTTTCACTCTATGACTGTATGGCTTTACACACTGCCTCTAAGATAA
This sequence comes from Calotriton arnoldi, assembly GCA_963921515.1. Classification (NCBI taxonomy): domain Eukaryota; kingdom Metazoa; phylum Chordata; class Amphibia; order Caudata; family Salamandridae; genus Calotriton; species Calotriton arnoldi. The sequence continues at coordinate 1,926,120 of CAWUFW010002820.1, read as the reverse complement.
GCATGTCTGCTCATGCCATGCTACCAAGGGGATGAGCAGGCTTTTTTTAAAGAAGTGTATCCCTCTTACCATGACTAGGAAGAAGGGTCCCTACTTGGACAAAGTTGCAAACCATTGCCAAATAGACACCCCCATCTCTAACAAGTCTCAAAGCAACGTGGACTAGAGAGAATTCTAGTCTCAGGGGATGGTGTAGCCCACTTTAAGAACACACACTATTATAGACAAACAAAATATTTGATGCAATCTTAATGTTGCTTCTTCTTCTGTCGACCAATCAACTTCCGATGTACTCATGGTAAAGTGTTCACTCCACGTCTTCTCACAGGAATACAATAGTCCACAGACAGCAATGTCCAGTGAAACTTTTCTAATCAAATAAAATATTAACTCTCTTAGACTTTCACATCATTCATTCCTTTTAGAAATGCTGCATCTTCATGTGTGAACTTCTCCATTACCTTGTTAACTGACAAATTTCTAACTATTAGTTAACAGTGATCTTTGTGTAAGTAGAAATATTTTGCATAGTTATGTGAAAACATTTATGCAACTATTATTCATTATGAAAATCATGTCCATAAAAAGGTCAAGAAATAAGCATTTAAGCATTTTCTAGTCATGTCAGCTTGTCAAGCACTATTGCTTCAGCCATTTGAGGCCTAGTATGAGTAAATATGGTTGCCTGCTACAATTTTTTCATTTACATGCATTTTATTTTTGATTAAAGCTTGCATGTTAATTGTGCTCATTTATTTTTAACTCTCTTATTTTTTCGTTATTTTTAAACACATTTACAACCCCAAGCTTCACGCGCAGACATCCCAAATTGTGTTATCCTTACAGCGTTATTGTTCCATAGGTGGGAGTAGCCCATTCTCTGATACGTCTTGTAATTTTCTACAAAAACAGAAGCATTATTGCCACTGCGCTGGTTGGAACGGACACATCGCCCTTTAACGCCGACGCTGAGACTGTTCATCAACAGCAGTTTCACAGCCTGCGTGGCCCAACGACAACGCTCTGCATGGCTCAATGATGACATAGTGCCTTCCTCTCTAAGGAGCTCGACGACAACAAGGGAACCCACTGCATGAATGGGGAACCGATGCATTGTGCTGTTGACGTCAACACTTGCTCCATCCATGGTACTTTTTCAACTGGACCTCCAGGAGTCTCGTAGCCGGCCTGCCCGCCATTGTGGTTGGCCTGACCTTTGGATTTGTACCGGTCCTTTGTGACCTCAAGTAACCTTTTGACCGTTAGTGACTTCTAAGCACTATTTTTGCATTTATTCTTTAAAAATTCATATCTCGTCTTTTACTGATTGGGTGTTTGTCTTTTTGGTCTTGTTTTACTCAGATAAATATTCTTTATTTTTCTAAACCTGAGTGAAATCTTTTGTGGTGTTTTCATTGTGTTACTGTGTGTGTGTTGCACAAATACTTTACACATTGCCTCTTAAGTTAAGCCTGCCTGCTCTGTGCCAAGGTACCAGAGGGTGAGAACAGGTTAGTTCAAGGTGTATATTTAGCTTACCCTGACAAGGAATGTGGTCCCTACTTGGACAGGGTGCAAACCCCTGCCAACTAGAAACCCAGTTTCTAACATTGGTGATCAGCGGTGAGGATAGGACTTGTGCTTGTACAATACCATATAGTAATTCAGTGTTTACTACAAATCTATACCTAAGACCAATTCAAGCCTCTTTCAGTTCTCCATGATTGCCCTTTTTGATTTTCTGCTAAATTATATCTCTCTCTGGAGAAGCCACACCTGCACCTGCAGGAATTGAGTTTGAGCTGGCAGGTCAGAATGCTACACTGTCTAGCAGCTGAAAGATTTCTGCAAGCACTTTGAAGTTTCTACAAGGGGCTTTGCCAGGAGGGTGCAGCTACAGAAAGCTTTGAGTGCCTCGGCAGAGACCCAGGATGCAGTGGATGACATCCCAGAGGAGGAGCAGTAGATCCCTGAGGAGGACCTGAATCTCTACTCTGAAGTGGCACTGGAACTTTCTTTGGAAGCGACCAGCAACTTGCCAGGAGCAGTAGTGGATACCAGAGCAGGGAACGGTGTCTCCTCAAAGAGCCTGTCATCAGAGGAGCTGGCAGAAAGGAGGAAGGAAAGAAACTTAAAAATAGGACCAAGTTGGAGCATTCTTGTGAAGAAAGGAGGCTGACCCTGGAGGAGAGGAAAATTACCTATGAGCTCATCCTTAGAGAGCTGGACATAAGAGCCCTACAAGTGGGGCACAGCAACAGCAATGGTGGAAGCATACCTACAGTGGCTGCTGGTGAGTCCAGAGTGAGGCTCCCAAAGGATTTGGTGCCCAATTATGTGGAGGGCGATGACATAGATAAGTGGTTTGCAGTCTATGAAGTTGCTCTGAGAGTGCACACGGTCCCAGTGGAGTTCTAGGGTGATAGTTGGTGGAGGTATATGCCCACGGTGGGGAGTGACACACTCCTTACACTAGGGGTAGAGGACGAGACATGCTACACTGAAATGAAGGCCATACTAGGCAGCAAGTTTGTACTGACCCCTGAGAGGTATGGGCCCAGGTTCAGGGGCAGCCACAAGATCTCTTCACAGACATGGGGGAATTTTCCAGATTATGCCAGCAAGGCACTGAAGGGTTGGGTGAGGGCCAGCAAGGTGGGTGATAATTCAAGGCTGTACAATTTGATTTTGAAGGAGCACATGCTTGATATTTGTTTTCAACAGCTGCACCAACACCTAGTTGATAGCAAGTTAACTAACCCCAGGCAACTTGCTGAGGAGGCGGACATCTGGGTCAGCACCAACGTGTCCAAGAAGGCATCTGAGGGAGACTCCCTAATAGGGTGGTCAGGGTTCCCAACAGAATTAAGAGGGGAGATATAAAAACAGAGTTCTCTAAACCCCCCTCAAAACAACTCAAAGGAGAAAGGGTCGGGTTCACATTCCCAATCTGGCCACCAGAAGAAAACTTACCCTGACAAAGGTCAGCAGCCCAAGCCCATTGAGTGCTATGAGTGCTATGGGTATGAACACTGCAAGGGGGATCCCAAGTGTACAAAATGAGCACCACCTCCACCTGGAGGAAATAATCCAGGGGTGGCTAGTGTAGTGCAGGGGTAGGAGTTTGTCCCAGTTAATGGGGGGAGTTTAGTGGGGTTACCCTAGTATTCCTAGGTGACAGTGAAATGGTTCATAAGATCCATGTGCCCCCAATACTACAAAGTATAGACAATGGGTCACCATCAATGGGCAAGGTGAGGAGGCTCTGAGGGATAAATGGAGCCAGTATGACTTTGGTAAGGAGTCTGCTGGTTTTTCCAAAGCAGGTAATTCCTGATGTAATCCACCAGGTTGTGGTGGCTGACAACAGAGAAGGTAAATATCCTATGGCCCTGATTCCATTTGAGTGGGGGGTTTGCAAGTCTTCTGAAAGTTCCTGTGAGCCCTACCATGCCTGTGGACTGTTTGTTGGGTAGTGACTTTGAGCACACTATTGGGAAAGAGGAGGTGCTCAAGGCTCATGTAGAGATGTTGGGGTTACCTAATTGTATCTATGTAACAACAAGGTCCATGGCTGCCCAGAATGGGAGTCAAACAAGTAATTGGAGCCTGGAACAATGGCCTAGCCAACTGCTAAAAAGGGGAAAGGCAGTCTGCGTGGTTAAATATCCCCTGAGTGTCTTCCTAGTGAGGTGGATGGGGCACCTGTGGTGACAGCCCCGGGGCCAACTGAGGAGGGCACTGCTTACCTTGGTGACCTGGCTACAATTGCTGGATGGCATGTATAAAAAGGACCCACCAAAGAGGAGTTCTGTAGGGAAGAAAGGGAGTGCCAACCCTTGTGGGCATGAGGCAACAGGTAGAAGCCCAAGCAGCAGGTGATGTCTGTGGGAGTTATCACATTTACTGGGAGGACAATCTCCTTTACAGTGAGCCTAAAGCTCCTGTGCATGGGGCAGCAAGAGTCTTGGTGGTCCCAGAATGCTACAGGGCTTTCCTACTGGAGCTGGCTCACGAGATACCCCTGGCAGAACAATTGGGCCAATACAACACCTTTGCAAGGTGTGTCCCACAATTCTTTTAGCCCAAGATCAGGACATCCTCGGATGTATTCTGCAGGACCTGTGTAACCTGCCAGGCTAGTAGGCAGAAAGGGCAAAGGCTTAAAGCTAACCTAAACCCACTGCCAGTCATTGGCACACCCTTTGAGGGGGTGGGCATCAACATTATAGGGCCTATGGATCCCCAGACTGCTTCAGGCAACAGGTTCATCCTGGTTCTGGTGGATCAGGCCATGAGTTACCCAGAGGCAATCCCTCAGAGGACCACGACTGCACCTGCAGTGGCAAAGGCCCTGATGGGGATTTTTACCCGAGTGGGCATCCTCAAGGAAATTGTGTCTGACAGGGGCACAAACTTCATGTCTGCTTATATGCAATGTCGAAGGAATGTGGAGTAACTTATAAGTTCTACACTCCTTATAATCCACAAACCAATATTCTTGTAGAGCGATTCAACAATTCTCTGAAAGGCATGATTAGAGGCCTACCTGATGCTCTGACAAAAAAGTGGGACATCCTCTTAACATGCCAGTTGTTTGCCTACAGGTGGGTACTACAGAAGGGAGTGGGATTCAGACCCTTTGAGCTTCTGTATGGGCACCCTGCTAGAGGACCTCTGAGTCTGGTGAAGGAAGGGTGGGAGTAAGATCCCAGGAAGACTCCACAGGATGTAGTGAGCTACATGCTGGCCTTCAGAAGCCAGATGGCTAAGTTGTGGAAGCAAGCTTCTGACAACTTAGAAGCCAGTCAGGCTGTGATGAAAGAGTGCTATGACCAAAATTCTATAACTGTGGAATTACAGTCTGGGCAGAAATCGTGGGTGATGGAACCAGTGGAGCTCAAGGCCCTCCAGGTCTGTTGGACTGGGCCCTATGAGGTGATTGAGAAGAAGGGTAAGGCTACCGAACTGGTGGACCTTAAAGACCCCCAGGCAACCCCACAGGGTGCTTCACATCCATCGCCTCAAACCACACTTTGAGAGTTTTGAGCTCACCATGCTGTTGGTGATAGATGGAGAGGAAAAAGAGGAGAGTGAACCTCTCCCTGACCTCTTGGACTTCAAGGAGAAGGATGGGTCTGTGGAAGGAGTGATCCTTCCCCCACTCTAACTCCTGAGCAGCAGAGTGACTGTCGCCAAGTGTTGGGGCAGTATTCTTCTCTTTTCTCCCTTACTCTTTAGATTACCCACCTGTGTACCCATGATGTGGACACAGGGGATGACCTCCCTTTTAACAATAATTCTTACAGGTTGTCAGATCAGGTGAGGGCCAGCATCAAGAGTGAAGTCTCTAAGAAGTTGCAGTTGGGGGTGATAGAACCCTCCAGTAGCCCTTGTCCAATCCTGTGATTCTGGTACCAAAAGCTGCCCCAGTGAACTACTACATCTGAACTAAGGTTCTGTGTGGAATATAGAGGGCTCAATTCTGTGACAAAGACTGATGCTCATCCCATCCCTAAGGCGGATGAGCTGATTGTGGTTTAAATCTTTTTATTGAACTTTTTTATCAGAGCAATAGCTGCCACCTACATCCAGCGGCCGGTGGGGAAAGACATTATAAGAATATTTAGAGAAGAGTAAGAAAGGTATAGTTGTAAATCAGAAAAAGGAAATGGGAGAAGAAATTTCAGGAAGCTAATGCTGGCCTAGAGTTTGATGAGTAGCGCATGTTCTTCCTGTGATCAAATCTACCACTGTGAGGTGTATATATTGGTCATGTGGGGGGTCCCTGGTAAGTCTGAGTAACCGTAGATTTCTCGGGCATGTGAGTTCATTGTATTCAGTTGACAGGAACTATAAATTGGACTCCCATGTTTTGTCAAAGCGGGGAAGCCTGTGTGTTACGCTTGCTGTTATCTTTTCTATGCCGATCACCTCCCACAGCTTATGTAGCCAGTCTAACCTGGTTGGGACTCCGTCTGTTCCCCATTTAGAGAGTATCACCTGCTTGGCAGCACCCAGTGCCAATGTAATATCTCTTCCATGACTTGATCCTAGAGGGTAAGTTAAGGCGTTGGGGAGACTAAGGAGTATGTAGCTAGGGAATCTTGGTAGGTCCGTGTTGTAGGTGGCATTTATATCGGGTAATATTGATTCCCAAAAGAGTTGTATCTTCGGGCATTGCCATAGCACATGTGTCAGAGTGCCCACCTGGCCGCAGTGGCGCCAGCAACGGGCATCCCCCTCAGGCTTCCAACGTGCCACCCTGTCGGGGGTGTAGTACCAGTAATGTGCTATTTTGAGGAACATCTCTTTTCCTGCCGTGCTGCAAGAGGAGGCTCTAGCTCTGTGTATTATGTCATGCCATTCTTTACGGGAGAACTCTCGTTTGCGCTCCGACTCCCATCTTCACTGCGTGGGGGTCTTAACTCACTGTGTGGGTACAAGAAGAGATGAATATATATCGGAAAGCAGGCGTTTGTCCGATTGTCGGGTTATGAACCATTTTTCAAATGTTGTTAAGGGGCAGCCTGCATGCGGGCAGATATTTGGCTGCGTGACCCAGTGACGTAAGGCAGTAAGTTGTTTTATGTAAGCCATAGTTGGCAGATAATTGGGGAAAGTCCATTATCCCCTCTGTGTTGAAGAGATCGCCCACCCTTTTACAGTTGGCTTCCTGCCATTTAAGGTAATCTTGCCCTGTCTGGGCGGGGGGAATTCCGGTTGACCTATGAAGGGAGTCAGCTGGGACATAGGGGTAGATAGACCGCGGGGCATCTGAACCCTGTCCCATATGTTCATCGTAGCTCGCAGGACTGGTGAAATGAAGACCCCGGCAGGGTGGTGTCGTTTGGGGAGCCAGGGCACTTTCCACACATGTATTCCCGCTATTGCACGATAAAAGAAAAAGCACCAGTGCTTTTCAGACATGAGCTTATACCATTTGACTATGTAGTGCAGCTGAGCTGCTTGGTAATACCGTTCTAAATGTGGAGCCCCTAGCCCTCCCCTCTCCTGTTTCAAGTACGTTTGGAGGCATGCCATTCGAGCCCTCTTTCCGCTCCAGACAAAGTCCACCAACAAGTGTTGCATTTTAGCCAGTGCTTGAAGGGGGGGTTGCAGCAGCAGAGTCTGCATTACATACAGGATGCCAGGGATTAATGTAATCTTGATAGCAGCCAGCTTGCCCAACCAGGATAGTGTGAGCCTTCTCCAATTTTGAAGCTCTGACCGAATATTGGTCAATAGGGCACCATAATTCTCGCGTACCGTACATTCAACCGCAGGGAATAGCAGAAGCCCCAGATATGTAACGCCCGTTAGAGCCCACCCAAAGGGGAACTCTGCCTTTAAGCGCCCCAATTCAGATTGAGGAATAGTTAGACTAAGAGCCTGCGTTTTTTGGATATTAATCTGAAGCCAGAGACTAGGCCAAAGTCTTCGATCGCTTGCAGGAGGGGAGGCAGGGAAGTGAGTGGCTGAGTGAGAAAGAGCGCGACATTGTCTGCATAGGTAGAGATTTTATGTTCCCTATCCCCCATATGAATCCCCTCGATTGCGCCGTGTTGGCGGATACGTTCCACAAAGGGTTCCATATATAGAGCGAATAACAAGGGTGACAGGGGGCACCCTTGTCAGGTACCTCTCATAATCCTAAAGGATCGGGAACAGATGCCGTTCCCGCTGATTCTTGCCTCTGGTGTATTGTAGGTGCTGCCTACCCAATTCAAAAACCTCGTACCCAGGCCGAACCTAGCCAATGCCAGTTGCAAATAGGGTCAATGGGCCTGATCAAAGGCCTTCTCGGCGTCCACTGATAAAAGTAAAGTTGGCTTCTGTGAGCGCTGAGTCTTGTCGAGAAGGTGACACAGTCACCTGGTCCCGTCACTATAACTGCATTCCGGTATGAAACCGAGCTGGTCCAGATCCACCAGCCCCTGCATATAGGGTGCCAAACGAGCTGCCAATATGCTAGTGAATATTTTCAAGTCGACGTTTAGCAAAGAGATGGGGCGATAAGAGGCACATTTCATCGGATCCTTACCTGGATTAGTTATGACCACAACTGTGGCCATGCACATGGAGGGGGCAATGGATCCAGTGTCGCTGAACGAGTTGAAGAGTCGCGTAAGCAGTGGAGCCAGACTAGGCGCAAAGGTTTTGTAAAATTCAGAGGAAAACCCATCCTCCCCAGGCGCCTTACCCGACGCGAGTCCCTGAATCGCCCGCAGCACTTCATCTGGTTGGATGTCTGCATCCATTTTATCTGCCTCTATAGCCGGTAGTGAGGCTGCTGGTGCCTGGGCCACATATGTTGCTGCTGCTTTCTCATCCAGAGGATCAGCAGTGTAGAGAGCAGTATAGAACTTTTCAAATTCGAGAGCTATAAGGTCGTCTGTCTGTATTTTCTCTCCATGAGTGCTTTCGATCTCTGTGATACGTTGTTTATTTATTTGGGTACGAATTTGATGCGCCAAGAGTTTCCCAGCCTTGTCCCCCCCCTCATAATAGCACTGTTTGGTGTGTAAAAGCGAGTATTGGGCCCAATTGAGGTCCAATGCTTTCAATTGTTTTCGAGCGTTGGTAAGTTGGCAGCATGTTTGTATTGCACCTGTGCGGCGATGTACCGCTTCCAATTCTTTAAGCTGGCCCTCCAATTGTTCTTGTTTATCCCTTCTATCACGGTTCAGCTTGGCCGCCATTGCAATAAACTGACCCCGGATGACTGCCTTCAGAGTGTCCCACAGCAGAGGGGCAGGGGTAAGACCATCATCGTTAGAGTCCAAAAAGGCTTGTATGGCCTTTTGAACCTCTTTTATGTTTGTGTTGTATGTAAGCAATTTGTGGTTAAGTCTCCACAGCCTCTGTCTATTGTGGTCTCCTCCAAGTGCCAGGTGAGAGTGATAGGGGAATGATCCGAAATTGACGCCTTCTCAATTGCATTGTCTAGTATCTCCAATGTTACGCACGGGGGCGCCAGGAAGAGATCCAAACAGGTGCTGCTGAGAAGAAAGTGTAGTCCCGGGTAGTAGGGCTGCGCCATCGCCATACGTCCACCAACCCCACTTCGGTCAGCCACTGTCTCATAGAGTCCAAGAGTGCCCCCCAGTGTCCCATCCTCTGCGTGGACCTGTCTAGTGTAGAGTTGTGTTATAGTACACAATATATAGTTACAATATAGTAATCACCCCCCACTATAAGGTTCTCATCCGGGGTTTCCAGGATAGTGCTAAGGGCTTCCCTAAGGAAAATCTCTTGGCGATCATTTGGGCCATATAAGAATGCAAGTGTATAGGTGTGTCCCCCAATTGCCACCCTCAAGGCCAGGATCCTCCCGGGTATCTCTGCCTGAGTGTTTAGTATCATACCGGGGAAGTGTGTGGCGAATAGGATAGCCACCCCTGTCCTCTTCCCCGACATAGAGGAGAAAAATTGGCAGTCAAACCATCTTGACTGGAGGCATTTCCAATCAGTGTGCTCTAGGTGAGTTTCTGGTAAGAAACATATGTCACAGCGGGAGTCCCTAAGTTGAGTCAGGAGTGCATGCCGTTTTACGGGTGTGTTAAGGCCTCATGCATTGAGGTTCAATTTTGAAATGCAAAGGGGAGCCATTGAGGTAGCCCTGGAGGTAAGTGTGCTGTAGGAAAGACCCTCCTCCCCTCAAAAGTGATGAGCCATTCCCTTCTGTCCTTCCCCAGACAATGGCAGCTGCCCGTCCCCAATAGGTGAGGGAAGTTGTATGCCCAGTCAAGTTTGAGTGGTGTCCCCAACTGAATGTTGTATGAAGGGGGGTAGTTCCCTCACGTGTCAGCGACAATCCCGTGTGTGTGGCAGGCCCTTTATCCCCCCAACTGCATCCCTTGTTAACAGGTTTAGACCCTAGGGCCGAGTCATTGGCAACGAGCTTTTGGGGACCCCCTCTTTTCTCCCCTGTGGTCATTGTGAAGCGGGTAGATCTTGCATATATTGGATCTTCAAAAGGCTCCCATAAAGTCTCAAACTCCATCTGAGAGGAAGGTGCGTCAAAGAGGCGCAAGATATAGAAAGAGAGAGAGAAATCAAGAAAATAATTGGGTGATAGAAATGTCAACAACAAAGGAACAGCCCGTAAGAGGGCAACAATATCACTATAGTGTAAGGGTCCCTATGGCAGGCGACAGTGCACGTCCATACTCAGGAACTGTTGGTACAGGGTGGGCTCTGCTTATGGTGGCCGATCTCATGAGCCTTCCCGGAACCGGGGGGTGCGCAGCGGACAAAGGCGGCATGGCCATTCTCCCTCGAGGGTGTGGTCATTCCTTCGACTGCTCTTCTCCGTCATCACGGTTCTGCAGCTGTCAAATGAGGGCCTCTCACACTTTTTGGCTTTCCATTTCTGAGGGTCGTGATTGTGAATCCTTTCCTGTGCAACGTCTCCCTCTCAGCTTCATTTTCTGCTCCATCCTTGCTTCTCTGGTTGGGCGATCCGTTTTCCCTCCGACTTCCAGGTCGATTCCCAGCACAGTCTGTGCTTCCTTCCGGGACCGCACTGCATGCGTTTCTTTATTCCATACAAAGATCAACCTGAAGGGATGACCCCACCTGTATCGGACTTCGTGCTCGCGAAGATAGGTGGTGACTGGTCGCAGGGCTCTGCGTCTCTGGAGTGTGAGTGGGGAGAGGTCCTGGCATATGCCCACTTGTAGGCCTTCAAATGTGATAACCACCTTATCTCGGGTTGCGGCCAGGATGATTTCCTTTTGCCTATAGGAGTAAAGGCACGTGAGTATATACTGCGCTGGCCTGGCTCATCGCCAGCCGTCCTGCCTGATGCGTGCGATCTAGGACGATATCTTTGTCACCCAATGCCGGGGTAACGTGCCGGAGGAGCCGGGCCACAAAGTCCTCCAGTTTCCCAGCAACTGCTTTAAGTGGAACCCCTTTGATGCGAATATTGGAGCGCCGGGACCTCTTTTCCAAATCTTCTAGTCACAGGCATAAGTCTTCATTGCAGTATGCAGCACCCATGTATGTGCGATGAGCTCCTCCACCCTGCCATCTCCGGCCCTCTACAGAGTAGCCACGCAATCGCCCAGCTCGGTAATGTTGGCTCAGACCTATTTCAGTTCGGCTGCGACGTCCTGGTGCAGCCCCGCAAAGTCCTCTTGCAGTGTGTTGAACAGGTGCTCTAGGAATTGGCGAGTGACCGGCTCCTCCTTCTCCTGTTTGGGCAAGTCAGCATCTCCATCTCGGGTGTAGGTGGATGGCAGGTCCCCAGCGTGTCCATTGGCTGTTTTGTCCCCTGGCTTCTGCAGGAGGTCCTTAATATTCACCTCCTTTTTTGAGGGGCTGGATGCTATTTCATGGGGACAGAAAGCCTCCAGGCGCAATGGGTATGCTCCAGGACTCTAACCGGCTGATGAACGTATACCGTGCAGTAGGAAGCCCCCCCTTGCCAGTGTCCACTATTGTGTCTGTCCCACAGGGCCCGCACCTCGTGTCCTGGGGTGTCCTCTGACCCCGCTGTGAAGGCTCCTCTCTCCCTACCCCTTCCTGGCCTGATAGGGTCCCTGCCACCCGGTCCGGGGACACTGCAATTGTTGTAGGGCCTAGCTGATGGTATGGGCTTTCTTCTGGGCCCTCCTGCAGGCCTAATTGGCAGTGCGGGCATTCTTCCAGGCCCGCTTGCCACTGCTGGTGGCGTCCTCTAGCATATCCCTAAGCCCCATCCGCATCACCTCCATGGGGCCCAAAGGGTGCACACAAACAGTCTATCTGGCGCCTGGGGTGGCCCTGGTCGACTACAGAGGCTCCGCCCTCAGTGCTGTTCCGTTGCTCCCATCCACGTCTGCCATGGCTCGTGTCACCCGCCAGCACGCACCGGTCGCCTCTGAGGCCTCAACTCACTCAGCCACTCGCTTGGGCCCCTGCTGCTGCACCGTCAGGGATTCCGGCCTGGCTCCGCCGCTCGCTTGAGGCTTCTGCTGCCGCACCATAAGGGATTCCAGGGCCTCGGGGTTGGAGCTCGGAGGCCGCTACCCTGGAGGCCTTCTCAGGTTGAGCGGTGTCACCTTCTGCTGGGAAGGCGGCATCCGGACCATCAGGCATCCCCCGCAGTCCGTGCCAGTACCACCTCCTCCGCAGGCCATCAGCAGCCTGGGATGGCTGCTGAAACCGCTGCATTTCGACCCTGTTTGGGAGAGCTCCGCAGGATGGCTGCTACTCTGCCACCATCTTGGCCATGCCCCCTGCCGCCATCTTGGCCCGAATGAGCTGATTGAACAGTTAGGGGCTGTCCAAACCTGTCTCGGGCCTTCCATTGTAAGGCATGTGTGTACAGTTTACTGCCACTTCGTCTTGGCATGCTGCCCATTTTTCTTCAGACAAAATATTGCCTGGAATAAGTTACTCTAGGAAGCACCTTCTTAAGTTTCGTCCCGTTTCACAGCAACCAGGATGTGTAGATAGGATTGATTTTAGCACTAGAGAGGCAGACCATTGCTCGGATTGTAACTTCTGCCCTATTAACGGACGCGCCTCTATCCCGGGATCTCCGGTATGGCCCCAGGGACCAGGGGCAAGTAAGACATCCAAGAATAAATCCCTGGGAGGTCACGGACCCAGCCCTTTTAAGGGAGCTCTGATTAACGCTCGCTCTATGATCAAACACAAGACCAAAATTGCCCTTAAAATCCAGACACTCAATCTAGACTGTCTCTTCATCACTGAAACCTGGGCCAAGGATTACTCGGGTCCCGACCTGACAGAAGCCGTCCCCCCAGGATACGTCATTCTTAGATGCGATCGCCCCGACAGAAGAGGGGGCGGCCTAGCTCTGGTGGCAAGGAACTCCCTTATATGTACCCTCAGCCTATTGGAAGGTCCCCCTGGCTCTCTTATGGAAGCAGCCACGTTTGGAATCAAGCTACCCGGAAATCACAACTTCTCAGGCCTTCTGGTATATCGCCCTCCGGGGCCCAGGGCCAGGTTTCTGGAGCCACTGGGCCAAACTCTCGAACCATTTGTCACCAGGGCCCAATACTCTATTTTAGGGGATTTTAATTTTCACCTTGAAAATAAACTAGACACGGACTCCGCTCACTTTCTTGACCTCATGACTTCCATGGGATTTGATCAACTTGTCCATTCTCCCACCCATAGGGCCGGCCATACCTTGGATGGCATTTTTGCTAACCACAACTGTCTTAAGATCGAGGCAGTTCAGCCTCTCAGCTGGGTTGATCACTGGCTGGTCGAGTTTAACTTCACTCCCCCACATACCACTAAAGCCATCCTTGGTTCCTCCCCCAAACATATATGGTGTAGGAGACTGAACAGGGTTACTGTCTCCAACTGGAGGGCCGCCCTGGCCTCAGTCTCAGACGGGAATCACTCCGCTCAGCCCCCCACGGCAGAGGGCTTTCGCAACTGGATTACCGAGGCATTGGACATAGTTGCCCCATTCACAAACTGTCATTAAAAGAGCTAAACCCTCGGCTCCATGTTTCCCGGAAGAGCTCACGGCTCTTAGGTGCCTATGCCGTAGGCAAGAACGGAAATGGCTGGCGGACCACAGCCCTTGGGAAAAGGCCAAGCAGAAATCTCTCCTGCTGGACTATAAACACGCCATCTTCCAGGCTAAATCTCGTTTTCTCACCGACAAGATAGTGTCGGCAGACAACTCCTCCAGCACGCTGTTCAAAGTCATTAAGGAGATTGCTGAGCCCCCGGGGACACAGCTGCTGAACCCTTCCCAAGATTTTTATAACAAGATAGCACTCTATTTCCAGGAGAAAGTCCTTAAAAACTTCCAAGAGTTTACTCCGACCGCAGAGGATGAACCTAGCACAAAGGTAGTCATAGGTGAACATGCAGACCCACCGATGGGGGAGCCTAGCCTGGTCCCGGGGAAACCTGCCCTGTCCTCTTTTCCTCTCATCAGAGCCCTATGCACCAAGGAACTTTTACTTGGCCTAAAGTCCTGTGCACCCTTTGATCCTTGCATGCTGTCCACACTTAGACTTGCTCCTGACCCTATTGTTAACTTCCTATGTAAGGTCTTTAATAACGTACTCCTGTCCAGGCACTATCCTGACATCTGGAAGGAAGCTATTGTCTCACCTCTCCTTAAAAAACCCACCGCTGATCCCTCAGAATTGAAGAACTTCTGTCCTGTTTCCCTTCTCCCTGCCCCTGCTAAAATCCTGGAAAAATTTATCAATGTGGAGCTGATGAAACATCTGGAATCCCAGGAAATCCTGGACAGCTCTCAGAACGGATTCAGGGCCGGTCACAGCACTGAATGCGCCTTGGTAGCGGCATCTGACTGTATCCGCATGCAGGTCGACCAAGGCGGATCTGCTCTGCTGATTCTGCTTGACCTTTTGGCAGCATTTGATACCATCGCCCCAGTACGCATGACCCAGCCACTGCGGGAAGCAGGAGTCATGGGGAGGGCCCTGCAGCTTCTCCACTCCTTCATCACCGTTAGATCCCACACAGTCAGCTGTGGAGGCTTTAAAGCAAAGCCTTTGGCCTTCCCTATGGGGTCCCGCAGGGATCTTCGCTCAGCCCCACTCTATTCAACCTTTACGTGACCCCCATGGCAAAACTGGTGAGAGCATTCTGGTTCCAGGTGCTCTCCTACGCGGATGACACACAAATCATTGCCTCCATATCCAATGACTTGCTATCGGTTGCCCAAAAGCTCAATCTCTGTATGACCAGCATCATAAGCTGGATGAAGGACAATTCATTAAAAATCAATGCGGACAAAACCGAGGTGCAGGTCTTTGGACCACAGAATTCCAACTGGTCCACTGCCTGGTGGCCCACAGATTTCGGCCCCCTTCCGGTTCCGTTCAATGCTACAAAAAACTTGGGGGTCCTCTTCGATGTGAGCCTGTCCTTCGATGCCCAGGTGAAATGCACTGTCAGCACCTGCTTCTACATCCTGGAAATCCTGAGGAGAGCACTGCCATACATCCCTAAGGAACTTCACCGGCCCACTATCATCGCACTAGTCACCTCCCGGTTGGACAACTGCAATGCTCTGTACCTTAACATCAGCACAGGCTCCCTGAACAAGCTTCAGGTGGTACAGAACACTGCGGCGAGGCTGATACTTAACATCCCAAAATATCAGTCAGCCAGGGAAGGTATCCGAGCCCTGCACTGGCTTCCCATCAGGAAGTGCATCTCCTTCAAGGTCCTGAATCTGGTGTACAAGTCTGTGCATAGTAACGGCTCATCCTATCTTAAAACTAAGTTTCAGTGGTACACTCCAGGGAGGACCTTGAGATCCTCTTCTCTTAAAAAACTGGTCACTCCCGGATTTCGCAGGTCCAAGTGGGGTGGCCGCTCCTTCTCGGTGGCAGCCGTAAAACTCTGGAACGCTCTGCCCCTTCCCATCTCCAAGGCGGACTCGCTTCTGGTCTTTAGGAAGCTCTTAAAGACCTGGTTATTTGCCTCCTAGCGGTTTGTTGGTGCTATCACTTCTCTCTGTTTGCTCAGCGCCTTGACACCAGTTGGTAATAGTGCGCTTTGTAAATACTATCCTATCCTATCCTAAAACCACTTGCCAAGCCTTAAACTCTGCTTTTATTACACATAGGTCACCCCTAAGATAGGCCCTAGGTAGCCCTATGTGAAGGGTGCTGTGTAACTAAAAGGGAGGATATGTACTTTTAAGTTTCACAAGTCCTGGTAGTGACAAAGAGCTAAATTCGTTTTTCACTACTGCGAGGCTTATTCCTCTTACAGGCTAGCATAGGGAATTCCTTAATACACTTCTAAGCTGTAATTCCTGATTAGAAAAGAGTAGCTAAATCATGTTTCATATCTTTGGAGTGGTAATGATCAAGCCTCTTTAATGAGAAAGTTGGATTTTGCATTACTATTTTGGAAATGACACTTTTAGAAAGTGGACATTTCTCTGCTCTTACCTTTGCTCTGTTTGCCTGAAGTCTATCTCCAATACACGTCTGGGCTGGGTGACAGCTACACTTTGTGCATTCCCTCTAGACAGCTACAAACACAGGAAGGTGAGGTACATCTGCATTCTGAGCACTCATCTGAATTCATTTGCATTCTGATGGGTCTGCCGGGGCAGGGAGGAAAGCAAGGGGCTGACACTTATACTTCAATAGGTAGAGTCCCATCCACACACAAAGTATTGATTCACCCCCCACAGATAGCCTGGCAGACAGGACTGGGTTGAAAGGGATCCTTGTGCACTTCGGAGAGTTGCTTTGAAGTCACCCCCTACATCAAAGGCTCTTCTGGGTATAAGTGCTGGGGTTCTGACCCTACCAAATTAGTACACTAGTGGGCATGGGAAAAACTCTGCTGGAGTAAAGACTGCTGTGCTGTAAGGATCGCCACTTTGCCGTGACTTACTGTTCCGAGCAACTGCTTCCCTGCTTTGCTGAGCTGCCCTGTTGCCTGTTAATTTCAGGTTCTGCGATGGGTTTTGGATAGGCAGGAAGATTGGCGCTCAGGCTAGTTAACGGAGGAGTGTGAGAAAGAATATATGGTTACGGTGCTGCCAGGTCAGGGGAAAAACCTGGATAACCCCTGCATATATGTGAGTACGGACCCACACAGCAAATTAAGACTAAGTCATGGGCACACGTGGGCCCAGGAATTAGTCCTGTTGCATGTTAATGTCTGCCCTCCTGAGGACAAGGACTGGACCCATCCCACTTGAACCCAGAGTGACTGCAAGGGCTTGCTGGCTTGCCTCCTGTTTTCTGAAGTCTGAGGGACACAAACGAATTCCTGCAATCCTTTTGGTGCTGCTGGACTCTGCCATCTGTGATATCTATATTTGCCTGAGGTGCCCCCTACAGCCCTGGGCCTCATAAGTGGGTTCTGCAGCTGTCTTCTACAAAACCCATTGCATCGTCACCACTGTGTCGGTCAGAACAGATGCATGACCCTTCGACACAGAAGCAGAGGCTGTTTGATGAAATCGGTTTCACAGCCTGCATGGCCCGACGACGACGCTCTGTGCGACTTGATGACAATGTAGTGAATTTCTCCCTACGGAGCTTGATGCAGGAATCCACTGCATGAATCGGAACTAACGCATCGTGCTCTCGACATTGAAGCTTATTTCATACAAAGGTACTTTTTCAGTGAGACCTGCATGAGTCTTGTAGCTGGCCTGTCCTCCATCACGGTGGGCCTGAACTTTGGATTTGTACCTGTCCCTCACCACCTCAAGTAACCTTTTGACTGCTAGTGACTTCTAGGCACTATTTTTGCATTTATTCTTCAAAAATTCATATCTTGACGTTTACTGATTGGATGCTTGTTGTTTTAGTCTTGTTTTACTCAGATAAATATTCTCTATTTGTCTAAACCTGTGTGGAGTCTTTTTGTGTTTTTTCCATTATGTTACTATGTGTGTGTGTGTGTGTGTGTGTGTGTGTGTGTTGCACAAATCTTTTACACCTTTCCTCTTAAGTTAAGCCTGCCTGTTCTGTGTCAGGCTACCAGAGGGTGAGCACAGGTTAATTTAAAGTGTGTATCTAGCTTACCCTGACTATGATTGTGGTCCCTACTTGGACAGGGTGCACATTTCTGCCAACTAGAGACCCAATTTCTAACACTCCTGTTATATGTAGCTCTCCTAGTGTACCTTATTCCTTAGCTCACTTTTCCTCAGCTTTTCCTTTGACTTTCTATTTTTCCTCCTTGAAACCTTAACTACCTTCCTTTTGCTCACCTTCTCCAGTGAACTAGTAAGTGATTTATTCACAAAATAAAGATTTTCTAAAAAAGGGAAAAAAATCTTTCCAGAATAACCAGAGTGACTAGGGTCACTTTTACATAAAACCAAAATTATAGTAAATCACATGTCAGCTGTATTCTATCTGGAATTAACCAACCTTGCCCTGAAAACACTTTTCAGTATTTCCCGCTCATCCACCCTTTTACCAGGCTGAATATGGGAACTAATCTGGCCAAGCCACGCTTCCTTGTGAGTGTGGCTGGGGCCCAATGCCTCTCTGGTCCTCCTATTGCTTGCAAGGAACTGCAGCTGAAGCAGTTGCCTCCCTCATGACTCTGGTGTCTCTGTGTCTTGCTCTGGGTCTGGTTTATCCTCCAAGGTCTGCCACCAGGTGGGCCATGAATTCTCTCTGCTCTCTGGTTCCCCGGGGGCTCCCTTTCTGATCCCTACTGTGTGCCTTCCTCCTCTTTAATATGTCTTTCTTCTTTCTCTCTACTTCTGCCTGACAACTGTCAATCTCTTTCCTGTGAAAAAATGTCAGTCCTTTGCCTATGTTCTTGTTTGGTCTTTGTCCATTTATTGGTCCTTCATCCCACTCTACTAACTTTCCTCTGTTTGTTTCCATTACAGAAGCCAGTGTGAGGTACCTACTCAGGCTTGTCGATGGAGTCAATGATAAGTGGGGGGGCCTTTTCCTGCTCATGTCCCTCCTGCTCCCTCACCCTTGTCATAATGCCACTGATCCAGCGGGTTACTAGCAACAAGCATTCATACACCGAATACTCACCTGGGCCCATCCATTCATACTACGCTAGCAATTTCCGCTGGTGGGTCAGTTGTACTCTTTTTCATTATCCCTGCTACCAATTACTTTTCTGATTGAAGAGTAATGACTTACCAATGGACCCTTTGATAATTGGGAAGTTTAAAATGAGTGACATTCATTACAATTCATAATTTCTAAATAATCACTGAGTCAGGAAGTTTTAAAATGTTTATCTAACGTTTTTAGCAGAGTAAAATGCAGAACCACATGATACTTAATCGTATATCAAGGATGAAGCATAATAATCATTTTATCGATCAATGGCGGTTCCTCAGAAAGAAGAAGATAGAGACAGCAGCACAGCTAAAGGTTACATTTATATTTACCTAAAGGTGCGAGAAACCAAACCCCTTGGCCAAGGAGTTGGAAAGATAGGTCCCAAGAAGGATGAAGACCAAAGACCTCCGGACCAGGATCAGGACAGGACAGGTGACCTCTCTATCAACGACGCCTGCGTCGTACCCCTCTCTGATACTTCGCTTCTCCTTGCTTCTCTCGAGTCGTCTTCTAGGAATCCGCCGCCCCCACCTCAGGACCTCTCTGGACAGCGGTTCAGTCTGCAATCGATCAGCTTGTATGTCTGAGCTAGAGCGTTCTAATGCCAATGCCTGTTCTAACTAATTAGCTTAATTCTATATCTATTATACCCTTCTATGCCCATGTACCTCCCCTTAATGTTGCAAAATTATGGACCCACTACTTCTGATTGGACGGGGACAGGGCGTTGATCCTCACACCATGTCAATTTAGTTCGATTTCTTTAAGCCCATTGTTTTAGAATACCGCCCATCACAATTAATACATTTGCTTTGTTTCCCACCCGTTTCCCATTGATTCCATAATACATTTTGTATACAATTGTTTCGACTTCAGGTACATTTCAGATGAACTTGTGAACCAGGCTTTGCGACCTTGGAGAGCTTCCAAGTTGACTTCATCGCTTCCTCTGGCCAGCCTTGCAGTACGCATGTGCAGAACCAATGTCTCTCGAGCTGCAGTTCAACCAACCCAGTCCCATTTATGAACTAATAAAAGTCAAAGAAGAAAATATTAAAATCACAAATAAATGGTTTCACTGTGTACCCACTTTGTCTACTCTATTCCCATTTAATTATAAATCTATCCCGCATTAATAGCATTAGAATACCACAGCTTTAATTGCAGCATATGCGCAAGCTTTAGCACGTGAAAACATTAAGCAGCCATTTTAATACACACTGCGCAGAAGCAAAGATTTCCCTCCAAGCAAAGAAAGACGTCATACCACGTGATATGGTTGACACATGCGCAATGAAATTCCCGCGCTTAGCGGCCATTTTAGATTTAGACAAGCATTACTTATTAGTTTAAACACATAGGCAAGCTTCTCTAGGATAGTGTTCATGTGTGCATTTGTTAGTAGAGACATTACAAAGTTTAATAAATTAATACTGTGAGAAGATTGCTTACGAGCAAGTCTCATTGTGAGTTCTTGCTCCATCAATCCCCTCTCTGATGGCGTTTCTGAGCCATCAAAATACTACCCAGAACCAGATGCCAACTTTCAGCATAAAATTGTCTCAGCTTCATTTTTACATTTTCTATTTTTATCATCTCCTTTCAGTTTCTTATATAATTCACTTTTCAGATCTTCTAGTTCAATTTCATCAAATTTTCGTTTCTTTCCCTTTCCTGTCACTCTATACGTCTCATTCCTTCTACAACATTTGCACTCAAATTATTATTGACAGTACTATTATTGCTAGCCCTGCTAAGGTACTAATATTTGACCTATAAGTCCTTTCCCTACATTAGCAAACCAGGTACCAATTGACGCTATACTATTCGTCAATCTTTCCCATACACTATCAACTTCCAGTGGTTTTAGTCCATTCTCAAGTTTTGTTATATTCTGTATATACGTTCCAATTTCTGCACTTTTGTCAGGTATGTATGTGCAACAGTGTTTCGTTTTCAATAATTTACAGACTTCGCCCTCTTTTGCCAATATTATATCAAGAGCAAGTCGATTTTGCATAACCATTGATCTAATCGCAACCATCTCCGCATTAATCATTAGAAATCCTCCAGCAGTGTCCGTTGATAAGCGATCAACCACTGTAGATAATTTACATATTTTCCTTGAGTTCAGAATTATTCCCACTGAAGGTATCAATGCACCAAATATATCACCTACAATTTCAGAAAAACTAGCTCTTTTACTACGTGTTAATTCACTATTATTTTCATTGCTCCCAGTGTTTCTTTTTACGTGGTATATTTTTGGAAAAACTATTCCAAAATAACAACTTCCTTACCACCGTGCAGGAAGCCTAAAGTAAGCCTTATTCCCACACACATAATAGATTCCAGGAAAAACTGTGGGGCATATTAGCAAGGAATAGCGATATTTATCGCTAAACGCGCTAGCGCGAATCCTGTTAACGCCGCCTATCGCTGGAAAATATCGCTGAGATAACACCCTATTAGTAAGGTTTATCTCCATAGCGATAATATTTCCAGCGATAGCGGTAAAATGCGAGAATATCGCTGGAAAACAAGCGATATTCTTGCATTAACGCTAAGGTGGATTCAGCATTAGAATCCACCTCCTATACCTTAAACAGGTAAGTCATAGTCAGTAGCAGGTGTTAAAATCTAGCGATAAACGCGCTTAGCGCGATTTATTTTATCGCTTCGCCTGCCTTGATAATAGGGGTTAGTGGTGTTAGCGACTGTTTACAGTCGCTTTTAGTGGGAACGCCTACCTTGCATGTCATTAGCGATAAATATCGCTGACATGCAAGGCGATGTAATTCCCGGTCTCTAACCCCTGAAAGCTTTCGCTAACGCCTGTTAGCGACAGCTTGCTAATAGAGCGTTAAAAATATCGCCACTTTAGCGGCAAAAAGTGCCGCTAAATCGGCGATAAAGCCCTTGATAATATGCCCCTGAATCTGTTCCTCCTTTTAGTCCCCAACCTCCAAGAATTAAGAAATTATGTTCACATTCACTGGTACCAATGGAAATATTGTTATACTCAGTCTTTAACCTATGTAGACAAATTTTCCCTGTCTTTACAAAATCCAGAGCCATAGCAGCTTGAGCCTTGCCAGGTGTGTAACTATCCTCTTTCTCAGCCCAAGGTGGCAGATGAGCTTTATGCTCAGATGCTTTCTTTTGGAAATCTTGTCTTCTATTTTCTACTAAATTCAAAAATATCTTTTCTTCTTCATGTAATGAACATGTTAGATTGCTTCTATGTGCATGTGTTATATCTATCGATTTCATTGTTAAGAAAAATTCTCCCATAAACTGTGCATCTTTACTACTAAGCACTGGATTCATATTCTTTCGAATCGGAACCTCAGAAAATATCACATCTATATCTGAATAATAATACTGAAGTCTCCCTGTTCTATAAAATAAACTAGTCAATACACTACATGATATGCCATAAGTTAATGGTAAATGATGATATGTTAATCCTTCAGCTACTGATTCGGGTAACTTCATACAGACATAACAATGACTAACTTCCATGGTATCTACATATTGAAACAATAATTTTGTGAAAACATTCAAACTACTGTCGTTATCTGTTACCTCATGATGAAACTCTGGTTCATCTTCTGCCTTTAATTCTACTCTATTACTTCTCAAGTTATCTACCCTTCCCTTCGTTTCGTTGTTAATCTTTTTATCCATTATCAGAAGGTAAGGAATTGCTACGATCACAACTAACCATACTATAAGCACCACTACCAGACTACATATGCATATAGCACAGCATCTTTTACAACATTTCCGTTTCGGTCTCCCAGAAACTCTGTCGTCAGGCATTTTGACAAGGAAGATTTCTCTTCTTATCTTTTCTTTTCAAGACTTAACGTTATCAAGGCGGCTTTATTTCTTTTCATAAGTCAGTTCCGCACTTGTTCCTTCAGTCACCACTTTCACTTGACTCTGAACTCTCGTAGTCTTCAGGGATTATATAAGTCCAATCAGGACCTTTAAATTTATTGTTCACAAGTTTCAGTCTTTTGCTTTTTCGTTTTTCAGTTCCACTTGTTTGTCCAGTTAGGCTTGTTACTTCATTTACTTGTTCTGGATCTTCACTTCTGGTTTCTATATGGTATTTCACTCTTTTAATGACACTAGGCCAATGATCACTTTTTCTGACCGTCTTTGTTTGCACTGTCTCTTCACTTCTTATTTCTTCTTCAGAAGTTCTTTTATTTTCAAGTTGTGGCACAGTTTGTTTTTCTTCATTCTCAGTTTCATCTTCTATTTGTTCTTTTTCCGGCCTTATTGGTTTTTCTTCAATTGCTCCAATGTGAGTTTCTAGCAACTGACCTTGTTGAGGATTTTTGTCTTCATGCTTGAAATTCCTGTGATCTTCTTCTTCTTGAACGTATTTTCCTAAATCTAACTTGTTCTGATCAGGGCTTATTGCACTTTGTACTTCTGCAGCCTGACCGCGTTCTTCTAAACCTGTCTGTCCCTGCTCAAATGTTGTTGTTTCGTTGTCGATTTGAGCCCAATTTCCTCTCCATATCTGGTCCTGCTCAGGTTCTCTTATTGTTTCATTTTCCTCATCCTGAGCTGCTTCTTCTTCACCTATCTGGTCTTCCCTAATTTCTTCTAATTTTGATCGGCTTCTTGTTCTGTTGTAAACTTCTGGTATGTCAACCACTGGTATCCAGTCCTGACTTGTGCTCGGTTGTTCTTCTTCAGCTTTTCTCGAATCTCTCACCTGGGATTCTTCAGCTGCCCAACCTTCAGCTTCCTCAGTTATTGATGCTGTCTGAGGATCTTGTCCTTCAGGCTCTGGCACCCTTTTGGTGTGGCTTACATAAATCCAATTAGGCAATCCTGCACATTTCACTGCTGTGTTCGTGACTAGTATAACCTGACAAGGTTCGCCCCACCTGGGTGATAATCACGTATCTCTGGTGTGATGCTTCACAACCACCCAATCTCCGGGGTTCAGATCATGCTCTTGCTCAGGCTGTCTGGAAACTGCGTCTTCTCCAACCTGGTGAGAGACAGAACGCACTAGGTCAGCCAATCCTTTGCAATAATCCAGAACCATATCATCAGTTATGTTCAGCAGTTTACTTGTAGGTACATGTGCTTGTCTCATTGCTCTTCCCATGAATATTTCGTGCGGACTCAATCCGGTATTTCTATCAGGAATGCTTCTGAGTCCCATTAAAACAAGTGGCAATGCATCTGGCCAATCTAACGATGTTGATGCACACATTTTTGCCAGTCTTGATTTTATTGTGCCATTCATTTGTTCAACAATTCCAGAAGCTTCTGGGCGATACGCACAGTGCAATTTCTGCTCAATTTGGAATGCTTCACAGATTATTCTGACCACATCGTTGTTGAAGTGACTTCCTCTATCTGATTCCAAAGTTACTGGGAAACCGAACCTATGAATGATTTCTCGTAGCAACAACTTTGCGACTGTAATACTGTCATTCCTTCTGGTAGGGTAAGCCTCCACCCACCTTGAAAACAGACACACTATGACAAGTACATATTTCAGTCCTCTACATGGTGGTAACTGTATGAAATCTAGCTGTAATCTCACAAAGGGACCCTCAGCCTTTCCAATTTTTCCCAAACCAATTACTGTTTTTCTTCCTGGATTATTCATTTGACAAGTTAAACACCTTTGGCATAGACTCTCTGCTGCAGCCCTAAACTTTGGATTATACCAACTTTGCCTGAAGAGTCTAATCATAGCATCTCTCCCTACATGTGTGTCTCCATGATACATTCTGGCCATTTGTGAAATCAGACAGTCGGGCATGACTGGTCTGCCGTCTGTGTATACCCATACATCGTCATCTGCTCTTCGGGTACATCCTATTTTTATCCAAACATCTCTTTCACTCTCCTCAGCATCGTCTTGCAATCTTTTCACATCATTCCATGTTTCAGGTGGTGCATATAGCATAAGTTGGCAGCTGATTCCCATTCTTTCAACCTTTTTATTTACTGACAACCTGTTTTTGGCACAGTGTTGAGCCACCAGATCCACATATCTGTTACCGACTACCACCCAGTCATCTCCTGACTGGTGTGCGGCACATTTCACCACCGACAATTCTTTTGGTGATTGTATTGCTTCTAGTAGTTCTTTTTCAAACTGTCCGTTTTTGATTTGGGGATCCTGAAGAAGTCATGAAATCCCTCTGCATCCACAGTTGGCCAAAGTCATGCACAACCCCGTACCCATATTGACTGTCCGTAAATATGGTTACTTTCTGATTCTTCCCAATTTTGCAGGCTTTAATCAAAGCAATTAATTCAGCTACTTGTGCAGACTTGGCTCCTGGTAAATAGGATGCTTCGACTATTCCAGTTAATTCACATACAGCATATGCTGCACTTAATTTGCCATCTTCATGCCTTTGGCATGAACCATCCACAAACAGCTCCCTATCAGGATTCCTGAGAGGCAGTTCCTGTATATCAGGACGCGGTTTGGTGCACAATTCTGTGACTTGTAAACAATCATGTTCCTCTTCATCATTTTTGACTTCCTCATGATACGGATCTGGTAATAATGTTGCAGGGTTTACAATTGTGCACCTGACAATAGTCACATTTTCAGCACCTAACATTATTCTCTCATATTTAGTCAGCCGACTAGGAGTAAGATGCTGAGTTCTGGTTCTTGTCAACAGAATCACAACTGAGGGGCCGATTCCGATTCAGGCCGTAAATCTCTCCGACCGAGCCGGACCCGGAGAGATTTCCGACCGAATCGGACTCTGGCAGTCCGACCGAACGAGTACGATGCGCACGCATGCAATCAGACTCGAGTCGGTCGGACTCCCATTGAGTCAATGGGAGCCGGACGTACAATGCGTACGCGGGATCCCATTGACCCAATGGGTGCGAGGCAAACAAGGGTGCCCCCTACAGCGGGTACACCTCGAAGCGACTCGCGGCGTACATGCACAGGTAGGGGGGACCCATGGGTCCCCCTGTGTGCGACTCGCGTGGCTACGCGTACAGGAGGTCCGACACGGACCCCCAAAGTCCGGCTCCGACTGCTCTTTCGAGCCGGACGGCGCGAGTCGGTCGGACTGCTCGGGGCGCGCATCGTACTTGCCCGGCCGGGGAACGTCTCCATCGCGCGGTGCAAGTCGTGTCCGTGCGAGTCGGTCGGAGCGCTTCGGACCCGCGAACAGTCGGTCGGCGATTTCACGTGCGCTCGCATCATACTCGCTCGGCCGGACGCACGTACGAATCGGTCGGGAAAGAGGGCTCCGAATCGGATCCGGTTAAGCCGAATCCGATTCGGTGGCCTACCGGCCGAGATCGGAATCGGCCCCGGGGTGTGGGACAAACACTTTTACAGGATGTCCCATTACAATTGATTCACTTTGTTCAATGCTCAAACATGTAGCAGCTACTGCTTTTAAACAGCCTGGCAATGCTGCTGCCACTGGGTCCAATGTAGCAGAAAAATATGCTATAAGACGTCTGTCCAAACCATGTCTCTGAGTTAGGACTGAAAGTGCACAATTTTCTCTCTCATGACAGAATAACGCGAATCCTCTGGTATAATCAGGCATACCTAGGGCAGGTGCTTCACACAAAGCACTTCTCAATTTTACAAAAGCTCCTACGCTCTCATCATCCCACTCAACTGGGTCCTTTGCCTTCTTTTTCGTCATTTGAATCAATGGCTTTGCTAGCAGCGAAAACCCTACTATCCACTGTCGACAATATCCCACTATTCCAAGGAACATTCTCACTTCTCTTTGAGTTACAGGCATTTGCATTCTCTTGATTAATTTTATTCTTTCAGAGGTTATCCTTCTTTTTCCCCTCTCGATTTGGTGTCCTAAATACTTAACTGCTGTTGTACAAAACTGCAGTTTTTCAGGAGATACTTTATGTCCTTCCTCAGCCAAATGGTTAAGTAATGCAATTGAATCTTCAACACAATCATCATGAGTGCTGGATGCTACCAGTAAGTCGTCTATATACTGTACCAAGACTGAACTTCTGGGTAGCACTAACTTCTCCAAACACCCCTTCAGTATTTGATTGAAAATGGAGGGACTTTCCATGTACCCCTGAGGAACACGATTCCATACATAGACTTTGTTCTCGAATTTAAATGAAAAGAGATACTGGCTATCTGGGTGCAATGGTATTGAAAAGAATGCTTGGCATAAATCAATCACAGTAAACCATTCTGCACTCCAGGGGATCTGGTATAGGATTACTGCAGGATTTGGCACTATATGGTAACAATGTAACACAATCTTATTAATTTTGCGTAAATCCTGAACAATCCTATACTTTCCACTAGGCTTCTTCAAACCCATGATTGGTGAATTACAAGGGCTACTCATAACTTCTTTTAATATGCCTTGTCTTACCATTCTGTTGATTTCCTCAATAACTCCTGCTTTTACTTCTGCGCTCATTTTGTACTGTCTGGTATTTGGAAAAATTGCACCTTCCTTTACAGTGATTTTTACTGGATCTATTTTGGCCATAAGTCCTACTTCTTTCCCGGTGAAATCCCATACCATGGAATTTACTGTAGTTCTTAATTCTTCAGGTAACTCGTCTTTTGTTATCAAAGAAAACATCTCATCTACTTCTGTACCTTGTTTTGCAATCATAATTTTATATACATGATCTTCATCCAGGGTCTGAACTGCAACACCATCCGGTGTGCAGAAAATTGTGCAGTTCATTTTGCACAACAAATCTCGGCCCAGTAAGTTTACTGGACTGGAATCACACACTACAAACTGATGCATTTCTCTAAAATTTCCAATTTTTACTTCCATTGGTTCGGTAAGAGGTGTTTTAATTTTACGATTAGCTACACCTACAACTTGGATAGCTTCTCCAGAGAGAAGAAGGTCTGGGATGTCTGCTGTTCTCACAGTAGAACGAGTAGCACCAGTGTCCAAAAGGAAAGAGATATCATTACCTCTTACTTTCCCTTCAACATATGGACCTGACTGGTCTACCGGCAAGGATGTGCCAAGCACGCACTCCTTCTCCCCCTCTCCTAGGCACCGTCATTGGTCATATTGACAAAAATCATCCTGTAAAAGAAACTGTGAAGTTACATAATCATTCTTACCACTTCCTCCTTGATATCCGACGTCTGTACCGTGCTTTGCTCTGCTTACATTACCCTGTATAGGAGCAGGTGGCAACTGACTCTGAGGATTTACACCCTGCTGTGAGTCATTCTGCGTCTGTGGATTTAAATTATGATTTGGGCCATTATTATTTCGAATTTTTTTACATTCATCCTTCCAATGCCCCAACTAACCGCATCCATGACAAGGAAATTTCTTTTTAGCCTCTTCTCTACTCATTCGTCCTCTCACTTTACCTCCATTTCCTGTGTCACCATTTGTTCCAGAATCTTTTCCCTGATTATCAGTTGGATTATCCAAATTAATTCCCTGTCGCTCAGCCATTTTCACCTGAGCCCACATCACTTTCTCTTGCAGTTTCTTGTGCCTATCCTCAATATCGTCTCCACAATATTTTGCATATTTCAAAATTTCATCAATGGGTTTCCCTTGCCAGCACAACATGTGCTGTTTAATCATCTGACAAATCTCTGGTTTTAAACCATAAACAAATCGATAAACAAACTGACTCATGTTTTTATCTCCAATGTCCTCAAATCCACTATACTATTTGAATACCTGTAATAGACGTTCATAATAGGCATGTACTGATTCACTTGCTTCTTGGGTAGTCCTGTCTATTTTCACCCAATCTGTTTCTTTCGGTGGTATTTTCCCTTTCAGGTAAGTTATCACCTGCTGATACTTTTTCATCACATCACTTGATGGAACACCTGTCTTTGGATCTCTAGGATACTCTTCACTCGGCCAGTCAACCGTAATCTTACAATCTGTCCACAAATCGGCAGGTACCACTATGTCGAACAAACCATCCAAGTCCTTTAATAATACCTTTGACACTTTCACAAACCTCTCAACCTGCTTGTACCATTCATTTGGCTTTTCTCTCAACTTTGGGAAATCATTCGTAAATGACAAAATATCCTGTCTACTCCATGGGACATGTACATAACCTCCTCCAGGTACTTCTCGCATCGGGTACATCTGATCTGCTTTCCCTGTTTCTTTCAATAAATATTCGGAAGTTGTTCTACTGTACCGTGCCTCTTCCTTTTTCTTTGTCCATCTAGTTTTCCATTTATCTAGATCTCCCCATTTCTGTAAAACTGACATTAATTCCTTTACTTGTAATTTTCGGCCAGAGGCATTCATGTTTTCTAAATCTTTGTCAGAGAAGTCTGCTCTATAGGGTTTCTGTAACACTTTTGACTTCCCTATTTCAATTCCCATCTGCAAGGCCAAATCTGATAATTTCTCATGAAATATCTTTACATTTCTAGTGATGCTTCTGCATACAAACAATAGTTCTTCTTCATCGTAAGTATTTAAACGATCTACTCCCACATTTCCTGCTATCATTTCTTCTAACTCGACTTTTAATTTGTAGATGTCCATGATCTTTGGAGGTGAACTCTGTCTGTCTGATCCTTGTGCCCATCTTTCAAAGTCTTCTGGCGTTACTACTGTGGCACTCTTAGTTCCAGATGATGTTACTATATTTACATCTTTGGAGCAACCAGGTGTTATTCTTCTAGGAGTGCTATTTACAGATCCTCGAATTGGTAAATCCATTAAGGATATCATAGATTCACAATCACTGTTTTGATCATCAATTATTACAGGTTCAGGTTTGGGAATCTCTACGGGTGTAGGCATCACTAATGGTTTCGGATAATTTACTTTGTCACCATATAAAGGAACCACGGGACCAATTGTTACAGGTATGGTCAGGGAATCAGGATGTACATTCAACTGTGTTATTTTCTGTATCAATTCTGCTCTGTTTTTGTCTATAGCCTCTTTTTCTTTATCCTGAAGTACCCTATTAACTGGTGGATTATGCAATACTTGCGGTACCAATGGTGTTTTTAAAAGTGGTGTGCTTGGGGTACATCCACTTGTCCCTTCCTGATATGGTGGTGGATTCTTTAATATTTCTTCCATAAATTCATCTTCAGAATCTCCAAACCCTGTCAAATGTTTTGTCTTCTCTGTGCATTTACCTCCTAATGACTCTTCTGTAATAAATACTGGATACAAACCCTCTGTAAGCATCGCTCTTCTCCACTGCTTCATCTGACCATCTCTTGACTGATTTTGGTATCTAGGAAAAAATCCCCGATAACCCCTACTGCTTCTTGCTCGGTCACGTTTGAATGCCTCGGTTTCCCATTCGTCTAAGGCTTCGTATTGCGTTAATCTTGGTCTGGGTTCTAAATCATTCATCCTCAATCTTAAATTTTGAAGAATTCTCCCATTGAAAGTACCATTCTCTGGGAATGCTAATATTCCGTCATTTTTGGTATATTCTATCCAATTTTCTAACCATATGCAAGTATGATAACCTCTCTCCATCATCATGAATGAAGCGGGCGTTTTTGCTGGTGGAATGATAATTCCTTCTCTAGTTTTGATGGGTTTATCTTTCTTAAAATAATTTTTAACCTTTTGTAGAAATGACATTTTTCTCTTTTCTCCATACATTTTGGGTAAATATCTATGTATCGAATTATATTCTACAAACCCTAAGAATCTTTTGTCTGGACGGGTTCCTGTTAAAGTCGGATCACGTTTCCACATATATTCTCCACTATCCAATAGGATTTTGACTTCTATGCTAACAACCAATTAAATTCCAACTAACATTTGTCTCTGAACCAATCCTAGCGCGGCCTTTTAGTGACGTTTGTCTGACAACCCCTCCTTTACAATCTGCGCTTTTCTGTCCCTCGCTGTTTCGACCAATCCCAGCGCGACACCTGTGACGTCAGTATTACTCCTGACTACTGACCCCTCCTTTACAAGAGTCTTTCCACGCCCGCTGTTTCAACCAATCCCAGCGCAGCGTTTTGTGACGTCAGCTTCCTCTCCGGCAGCTGACCCTCCCTTTACAAAATCGTACGCAAAACTTTATTTTCTTTGTACTTCTTATTAAAATTCAGCAACAACATAAAAACATTCGCTATTGTGTCAGTTTCGCTAATTGAAAAGGATAGTTTCTCTCACACTTAGTAAAACTTTTCCGTTTACTAAACATACACTACGAGTAAAACCCTTCCGTTTACTCTTCAAGTAAGCTTCAGAAATACCTGCTACTTCTTCAATGTTACCCTTTCTAGGTGATATAACATCAAATTTTTACCAGCGTATTCCTTTGCTATTACTCACACGCATAGAGTCCCTAACAAGTACTGATAGCCCTGCTTACCTTTTCAGTACTATTTCTGCCAGACAGATAACCTCACTGCAGTATGGCTTCTACTTACCATCCGATATTCAATTTTCCCCGGGGAATTCTGGACAACATAAAACAAAACTTTTGAACAAACGGATGTTAGTTTATAAAAATAAAATTCTCATTACCCAATTAACAAAGTACAACCATCCTCTGATAACCAGATAACTGATCCAGCGGGTTACTAGCAACAAGCATTCAGACCCATCCATTCATACTACGCTAGCAATTTCCGCTGGTGGGTCAGTTGTACTCTTTATCAATATCCCTGCTACCAATTACTTTTCTGATTGAAGAGTAATGACTTACCAATGGACCCTTTGATAATTGGGAAGTTTAAAATGAGTGACATTCATTAAAATTCATAATTTCTAAATAATCACAGAGTCAGGAAGTTTTAAAATGTTTATCTAAAGTTTTTAGCAGAGTAAAATACAGAACCACATGATACTTAATCGTATATCAAGGATGAAGCATAATAACCAATTTATCGATCAATGATGGTTCCTCAGAAAGAAGAAGATAGAGACAGCAGCACAGCTAAACGTTACATTTATATTTACCTAAAGGTGCGAGAAACCAAACCCCTTGGCCAAGGAGTTGGAAAGATAGGTCCCAAGAAGGATGAAGACCAAAGACCTCCGGACCAGGATCAGGACAGGACAGGTGACCTCTCTATCAACGACGCCTGCGTCGTTCCCCTCTCTGATACTTCGCTTCTCCTTCCTTCTCTCGAGTCGTCTTCTAGGAATCCGCCGCCCCCACCTCAGGACAGCGGTTCAGTCTGCAATCGATCAGCTTGTATGTCTGAGCTAGAGCGTTCTAATGCCAATGCCTGTTCTAACTAATTAGCTTAATTCTATATCTATTATACCCTTCTATGCCCATGTACCTCCCCTTAATGTTGCAAAATTATGGGCCCACTACTTCTGATTGGACGGGGACAGGGGGTTGATCCTCACACCATGTCAATTTAGTTCGATTTCTTTAAGCCCATTGTTTTAGAATACCGCCCATCACAATTAATACATTTGCTTTATTTCCCACCCGTTTCCCATTGATTCCATAATACATTTTGTATACAATTGTTTCGACTTCAGGTACATTTCAGATGAACTTGTGAACCAGGCTTTGCGACCTTGGAGAGCTTCCAAGTTGACTTCATCGCTTCCTCTGGTCAGCCTTGCAGTACGCATGTGCAGAACCAATGTCTCTCGAGCTGCAGTTCAACCAACCCAGTCCCATTTATGAACTAATAAAAGTCAAAGAAGAAAATATTAAAATCACAAATAAATGGTTTCACTGTATACCCACTTTGTCTACTCTATTCCCATTTAATTATAAATCTATCCCGCATTAATAGCATTAGAATACCACAGCTTTAATTGCAGCATATGCGCAAGCTTTAGCACGTGAAAACATTAAGCAGCCATTTTAATACACACTGCGCAGAAGCAAAGATTTCCCTCCAAGCAAAGAAAGACGTCATACCACGTGATATGGTTGACACATGCGCAATGAAATTCCCGCGCTTAGCGGCCATTTTAGATTTAGACAAGCGTTACTTATTAGTTTAATCACATAGGCAAGCTTCTCTAGGATAGTGTTCATGTGTGCATTTGTTAGTAGAGACATTACAAAGTTTGATAAATTAATACTGTGAGAAGATTGCTTACGAGCAAGTCTCATTGTGAGTTCTTGCTCCATCACCACACACCATGCCGATAATTACTATGATCATGCGAGGGCAAGCAGTGTTAAGAGCAGACACCATTATGCCTTGTATGTCACCAATTACCACCATTGTACCAAGGTTGGGACTACAAATGGTGGGCAACATCATGTAATGAATGCCCAAAACAGTGGTCGTGATCGGGAAGCGAGACTGTACTGCACTGCCTATATCAATGAATATCCACTATTCTTCATGTTTAGGATTGAACAGGCTTTATATTGAATGTAATACCTACATACTAGCAATATTCGTTTGATCAGTTTGCCATATATTTTCTAGCTTTGTGAGCAAGTTGGGAAATAACTAGTCCCAGTTAAAAAGGAGCTTAGTCTGATAATTGTTGTCCTTGGATATAACCGTCACAATTGGTTATAAATACTGTTAATAGTAAAAGTAAAGGCTCGAACCCTTAGAAAACATGAAGCCAGAATTATTGTGAAAATACTTTATATTCTGAAGATGTTGTTACAAATTTTAGACCCACCCCAGGAAGCTAATATTTATTGGTGTGTGTATGTTCCTTTAACTTTGATAATAGTTGCCTGCACAGCTTAAGAATGGCAAAAGGGATGGATGCCACATTATATCAAATTAGCATTATTATTATTACTACTAATAATAATATTAGTAGTAGTAATAGTAGAAGTGGTATTAATAGTAGTAGTAGTTATAAAATTGGTATTTTTTAAACCATTTTATGGAAAAACGTTTGTATAACGTTATACACAGTCATTTGAAAAGCGTACTTTGTGTTAGTGCATTACCTTTCATACTGTGCAGGTACATATGCAATGTAATGATTCATAGTAAGTGTTACCAGTAACCAGGTATGACTTAGTAAATAATATATTCCTATTGTATTTTCAATCATATTATATACAATATAGTCTACTGGTGTCAGATACACTATCCATGCTAGGTGAAGCTTAAGGTTCCCTACTACTTTCCTAATCCTAGTTCCTTGAGGTGCTCGAACTGGTTGTACTTTTGTATGCCTCTGACTGCTCATGAATGAGCAAGCCATGTGATGCTCACAAACTTGCTCCATCGCAAGACACAGTTGGCCAGCCCTGTACAGTCTACTGACATGGATGCTTTGGATTCACTGGCCCCAATTATTGACTCAGGGGGCATGCTTGATAAGATGGACACCATCTTGGCAGCAATGGAGGACACTCGCTCAGCGCTAGAAGCTAAAGTTGATGCCTTAACTATTGATTTTTCCCAACTACATGAAAACCAGCGAAAATGATAAGAGAAGTTCACCTCAAATGCCCTCATTATTAAAGAGTTGAGCCCTAGTACGACAGACTTGTCTTAAGGCACCCAGCTTGTCACTGAGTGATTTCACAGCATGGAGAACAGCTATAAGGATATAGAGGGCCACTCCTGTTGCAATAATATTAATTTTGTTGCCTTGTCTGAGGGTTCGTAGGGTAGCAAGGACATTGACTTCATCAAAACTTGGTTGAAGATTGATATAGCCCTGGAGTCCTTATCTTCACATTTTGTCCTGGAATGAGCCTACAGAGAATCAGCATGGCGTCCACCTCCAGTATCTCAGTCCAGACTAATGGTAGACAAGCTGCATAACTATCGCAATCGTGAAACTGGGAAAAATGGAATGTATCAGGCTGGAAAATGCTTAAGTCATGTTTGTTCCTGACTACCGTTTGGCAGCACACCTCTTTTACACAAGTAAAAGTAGCATGTAGTAACATGCTGTTTGATGAACAGTTAAGAAGGCACTGGTCTTTAAATGTACTGCCACAAACAAGTTTGGTATTCAGTACCTGTTGTGAAAGAAAATGAAAGATTGGGAGAAATTAATAGTTATCAACCTAAGAAAATAAAATATTTCAAGAAATGAATTGCCCTCAAACTCTGCTTCACTGCACAAAATGCAACTTTGCAAATGATGGCTCACATTAAACAGAATGCATTGAGAGGGCTACTGAGTTGTGTTTCACTTGAAACCGTTATCTGAAGGCTATTAGTAAGTGCCTGTCCAATTTCAATTTAATTTTATTGTATCAGCAGAAAAAGCCTTAAAATGAATAAAAATAAGCCTTCACAGCATTCCTACTTAAATGCAAAAAAGAAATATCAGTAAAACATTCCATGATAAAATATGTCTTGTCAAAGTCATCTTAATTCCTTACTCATAGATTTGCGACATAGAACAAAAATTATTTTATTGTGTACTATTACTGAATAATAAAATACCTTATCGATATCTTTAAAACACAGAAGCAAAACAAATAAAGATAATTAAGATAAGAAGTTGCTATTTGCAAACACAGGAAGGACATAAACATTAATATACTTGAAGGTAGGACAGGCATCCCGCAAATTACAGCTTAAACATTGTACAAGGAATCAGCCAATTGGATTGTTTTTACCACAATTAGTATTAAACCATATTAGTGTACATTCGCATAAATATCGTTCATGATTATGGGATGCCAAAGTATCAAGATCAATAAATTATGCATTTCTGACTTTACCCTCGTTACCAATCGCCATCTAGAGCTCCACTTAATATAAAGAGCTTATAGTCGTAAAGTGCTTGAGTGTAGTAGGCAATAATACTGGTTTAAAGAGCAGTGCATACATTTAATGATAAAACAGGATGAGCAACCTTTTTTTTTTTTTTTTTTTGAGGCGGTAATTCTTTTTTTTTTAAACTATTTTTATTAAACAAAAATTCGGTCATTGCATACAATTAGTCATTAGTCGCAGCAGTGTCACATTTTCGCAGATCAAGCAGTTACATAGTATATGATGGTACATGTGGCAGGACAAGAGGCTCACTACTCATACATATCAAGGTGACAACGATTCGTCTAGGGTGGGGACATTTGGGGGTTGACGGATATTGCCACGATAAACATTCCACTTAGTCCAGATCGCTATCCATTTTCGGGGGCAGCCACGTGCTACATATACCGTCTTCTCCCTTACCATACACCAGTCCATATCCGCCTTCCAGGCACTTAGCGTTGGTGGTGCCGCCGCTCCCCACAGACGGGCAATGTTCCGTTTGGCTACCATCTGGCCAAGAGTCGCCCAGAGTTTGCCCTTGGTGTTAAGGTCTGTGGGCTCCCAGACATTTAGAAGGCATCTCTTGGCTTCAGGCCGAATTACCACTCCCCAGACTGCGCTCATACATTCATGCACTTTTCTCCAGTAGTCATGAATTAGCGCACACTCCCAAATAATATGCAAAAAAGAGCCTTCTAAGCCACATTGTCTTTTACACAGCCCTTAGGATGAGCAACTTTTATCATCTCATCAACTATACAAACTTATACAAGGGTGCAGCTTGAAATTCGTTCATTTACTAGTTATCTTGATAGGCATTAGTATGGAATGGCATATATGGCCTTTACAGTTATTATAAGGTTCCAAGAGACCAGAATCAGTGAGTTATCCTTTTATAACTTCCCTCTAGTTACTAGCACTCATCCAGGAACATAGTGGATAATCAAAACTCTTATAGACTTAAAGTGCCTAGATGTAGTAAATAATAAAGCTAAGTTAAAGTGCTGTGAGTACATTTGCCATTAAGACAGAACATACAATTATTATCAACATCTGGCCACCTGGAAAATGCTTGTGTAAAATCACTACTTTACACTCATTCTAGCATGGTTGGGAGCTTCCAGTAAAATCTATCAGGGGTAAGTGGCTCCAAGTGCAATAAGTCATATTTTTACAGGCACTTAGCCCTCTATGATAATTTTGCCATTACAGTGCTGTTCACATAGGGACATGGCTAAATATACTGTTTTCAACTTCATATCTGTCTCAAAACCCGATCTCTGATACCTAGGGTTTAGACGTTTAAATCAGTTGTTTAACAACCCTCCAAGTCCCCCACAAATAAGCTGATACATTATTAAAGATGTCTTCCCTATCTACTCTATTACATAATGCAATTGTGTTTGTCATACTATTTTCCCTATATAGCTCAAAGAGAGGGTAGAGCCACTTGGTTCGAATGATGGAATATTCTGTGCAAAACGATAGCAAGCGAATTATAGTTTCCTCCACCCCAACAGGGCAGCTATATAATGATTCCTCCTTTCTTAGCCTTTTTGTTTCAACAAGATATGGCCTTGTTGGAAAAATTCCTAATCTAAACAGGATATATATCTGCTTTCTTTGCTCAGGATGGATTTTATCCAACTGATCTTTTTACCCTGTCTCAGTCCTAGACCTAAGATATCTGTCTGTCATGCTGCCGGCTCGCGCATTCCCAACTTTAATGTCCCATACTAATGTGTGATACCGTTTTTGACTACATTGGCGATATCTGCCCAACCTGTCCTGGATCTTCCAAGAGAGTCCTTAAGCCCATGACCACTAGCCATTTCCTTATATATGCAATCCTTAAGCATAGCTTCTTATTGATACTCTTGCACACTTCCTAGACATCTTTTTAATAACTTGTGGCCTTTGTATGCCTAATTAGCCTGATCCAGTATAGGACTGGCTTGATTTTTGCTTGATCTGTAGTACCATCTACGTCCAGTTCCACAAAGATGGGGATCATGAGGGAGCCACGGCCTAGGCTACACAGCGATCTCTTAAGCTTTTTCTCTAGTTTTTCATACCCCATATCTTGACACCATATAAGGTGGCTGCTACCGCCTTCTGTTTATAAATTTGCAGAATAATACTAAGGTGATATGAGCCTGCCTAAACTTGAGGACTGCCCAGCTAGATTGCTGGAGAATGATAGTGGCCTTATTTACATGATATCTCCAATTTAATCTGTTGTTCACTTGAATATATAGATAGTCATAATGTCTGTTCACCTCTATCCGCTCATCATTGACCATGACCTTTCTTTTCAGTGCTGGTGATGGTTCCATAGCCATTACATTTTTTTTTTTTAATATTAATGGACAGGCCATTGATATTATAGTACTCCACAAACCTGGCCAGCCATTTATGCAGGGCATTCTCTGGACTGGTAATCAGAACAGCATTATCAGCAAAAAGTAGGACGGGGGCCTTGCTACCTGCAATATTTGGAACATCGAGGGGGATCTCCAGAAGATATTCAACTACATTATTCAGGAACAAACTAAAAAGAAGTGGGGCTAATATGCAGCCCTGTCTTATCCCCTTTCCAATCGGAAATGGTGCTGTGCATTCCCCATTTTCCCATAGCATACTAGGTCGGTATTTTCCTGATGTAGGCCTTTTATTGCTCGCAATAATGGGCTATCAACCCCTAGCTGATCTAGCGATTGACCAGGTCAAGGTTGACTTCAGGTCTCTAAAGGCCAGATACAGTGAGGTTTTTTGAATAACTGTATATTTACAATAGACTAAGTACAATCACAATATTTACTCAACTGTCCCAACCTTTGACCTGAAGCCCACCTCTAAATCATTCAAAAGCTTTCCATAGTCAACCTTACCATGTAACCTTTTGAGTAACATCTTGCCCAATATTTTCCCCACTCCATCAGAAGGGAAATGGGGCGGTAATTTGATGGCTTCCCTAGACTACCTTTTTTGGGAATTGGGATCAGGATTGCTGTGCGCCAAGATAGACACATACAGCCACTATTTATGGTGGCATAGTCAGAACCCAGGACCAGTTATTTGGTTCCATCTGGAAAATATCTACTGGAACTGCCTGGGGACCAGGCGCCTTATTTTTTTTCAGTGACAAGAATGTTCTCTCAACTTCT
Source organism: Calotriton arnoldi (assembly GCA_963921515.1). Classification (NCBI taxonomy): domain Eukaryota; kingdom Metazoa; phylum Chordata; class Amphibia; order Caudata; family Salamandridae; genus Calotriton; species Calotriton arnoldi. The sequence goes on along the minus strand of CAWUFW010002820.1, from coordinate 1,887,757 downwards.
AGTCTTAAAATTTTTAGTTGGACAGCCTCACTTCTATCGTTATTTCTACATGTATGTCCATGGTCTGATAACTGTGCAGTTTCCCCCTCCATTGATGACTTAACTGATTGATGGCTCCCCTTTCAACATCGCTCACTATCCTCCAAACGTGCTTTGTATTCTTCTCATCTATGGCCTCCTTCAGTTCCTCCCATAATAAACTTTTGCAACTATCTTGTTCAGTTTTTAATTGATGCGTGTAGGCCCGCCTATGGGTCTGAAAATACATTTCACTCTGCCAATCGGAGTGACGATGGATAAGCACTTGAGAAAACTAGCCTTTTTTCCTTGTCATACCAGGCAAGCATGGACGTATTGACTTGCTTTCGGTTAGTATGCTCAACCAAGCATATCCACATTGATTTAATTTCTGATAACAATGCCCGAAAAGTGTATATTATAATTTCATTCGCTACGCCCTGCTTGGTGAAGAAAACATCTCCCATCTTATCTAAGAGGCTTGTAGGTTCGTTAGCTCAGCTAGATATTTGTCAGGCTTCCAGCGGATAGTTCTCCTGTTGTTAGTTGGTTTCATTGAAACAGGATAAATGTGTTGTACGTAAGTCTGCGTCAAATCACTACTGAAGCCCAAAGCAAGACTCACTAGGAGGGGGTTGTCATCACTTTCGACCTGTCCCACTTCAAGCATGACGATGTCATTTACATTAGCTGGATTCTCAAGGTTATTTAGGACATAATCTATAAGTTAGCTCCTTGCACCAGCTCTGTAAGTATTGTTTGCTGGGCTGTCAGAGGTGGTGCAGCTGTTTAGGGATCGCAAGCCCTGCTCTAATAGCAGTTTTACAAATGTCTCACCCTTCCTACATGGCTTTTCCCAGACAATATCGGGTTCTGGTATGTCAAAACAGAGTTCCTCCATCAAGATCTCACTGTTAGCCATTTCATCCAGTGGGCGGACATTAAAATCCCCACAAATCAAGAACAGATGTTTACCCCTCAGAGCCATGGCATCCCCCAAATTAATAGGGCCTTGACTTATTAATGACTATACATATGCCAACATATTATGCCATATCGCCTGTACATCCTCCACCCAGCCTAGTGGAATATATACGTTAATCATGACCATAGAAACAACTTCCTTTCTTGATTGTGACAGCCTGGCATGCAATGTATTATAACCCGCTGCCACTGTAGAACATTGAACCACCTCATAATTCAGAATACATGCAAGATAAATTGCCAGCCAACCACTTGCTCTACCCCTTTTATGCTGAACGGGCGGGGTACGATACCCATGAGAGCCCTCAAGTCCATTTTTGAACACTGACCATGTTTCTTCAAAACAGCAGATTTAGTAATTACTAACAAACTGCACCCATTCTCTACCTTACATTTTTGGCTCAATTCCAGCGATGTTCCATGACAAGATGTTCATGTAAACTGGTTTCATGCTGTTACATATAGATGTTTGCTCAGTTATCACATATTCAGGGTCAATCTTGTCATGGGTGGCTCCAGGTGGTATAATTCAATTTCTCCCACCCAACACTTTGCCTGTGGATCTACCGCCCAATGCCAGGCTTAGCAAATCCCCAGTCTTGGTTGTTGCTTGTCACTTGCACCTCAGTCACTAGACTCAGGTTTGGGCGGTGTAACACATTTGAGTTATTGTGGTTCATTATAATGTCAGAATTTCAAAGCCTACGGCTGCAAGCTGTTTATCATTAGTTGTAACTTCCATGGGCTTGGATTTATCTTTCCCAGATTGCCCCTATATCACTACTACTTTGAGAATAAGACTATTAGATGGCTCTACTACTTCTTTTGGGTTTTTGGTATTGTTAAGCAGAAACAAAGCCACACCCATCACAAGGAGATCATCCAAATGTTGCAGTATTAATCTACCAACGTTGTTAGACGTGAATTCAACCTATGAGGTTATGCTGTTTCTAGCCTAACAATAACCTGCCTTACTCTCTAGTTGCACTCTCTTGACGTGATAACTCGCAACGCGGTAAATATGTGGAAGTGATTTAATATCTGACTCCTATTTATTGCATTATGTGGACTCACATCTGGAAACAGATCAATAAATTCATAGTCACACGTGGCTTCTGTTACTTTATTACCTACGGATTCTAATATGGTTATGCATTGTAGTCTATCATTTTCAATCCCTGTATCAGTTATTCCTATGTGTGCCAGCTCTTAGGATTCAGGGCATGCTGCTGGGGTTGATGATTCATTATACTCCGGTCTGGGTCTTTGCTTCTAGGGAATACAATGATATGTTCATCTCCAAATGGTGCAACTTGTGGTCTTAGGGTTGTTGCTCGCAATGGATATAGACAAGTGGCCATTGTATTTATTACATTATTTTGTTCTACTCTAGGACTTCGGTCATGGGAATCAACGTTTTGTATTGTGGATGGGATCTTCTTTGATGACATTTTCTGAGAATTTTTCCCGCTTGGTGGTCGCATTTCCCCTTTTTTGACAATTTTTACTTTCATAAGGTTTTATTTTTAAATGATTCATCAATTTGATTTTGTTTGCCCAATTGCAGTGCAGCTAAAGGTTCATTTTTAATATTTTCTTTGGACTTCTCAAAGATAGGGAAGAGAGTTTTATCGGTTTGTTTTGGCTTCCATTCGCTAAATGCTTCATGCACAGTATGGTCTGAAGTATTAATTGCACCATCTCCCAGTTCTACAAATACAGCCTTCTCCTTGTTAATTGATTTTTGCCTTAACAGGGCTCTCAATGTGTAAATACATTTCTTCTTGCCCTTCTTTCCCCTTTTCTTTTCTTTTGCTGTAGTTTTAATTTTGGTAAGGGCATAAGTAAACCATCCAGTCACTTGCCCAGTTTTTGGTCTCTCCTCAATTTTGTATGGCATCGAAGTTGAGGTTGAAATGTTCTGCCCATGTGTGTATATATTTATATCCATAGCAATATCTACCGTCAAAAGTCTTTTGTGAGTGGGTCCTATTCATACTCACAATACTCCTGCTTTTCATAACTGTATGCTCAATTATTTCATTCCCACTTGGACAGAGTTCATCTGTCTGTGTTAATTGTTCATTTTTGGGTCGAGCATCAGCGCGCATGCGCTGTCTGTAAGACCTGCTGTAATCACTCCACGGAGTGCAATCCTGCCTGCTGCTTGCAATTGGCTACCTTCTGCGTCACTTTTATTTCCTGGCTCCTTATTGATTAGGGTGCCGATACATCACTTTCGGTTTTAGGTGAGGAGCACTGGCCAATTACATTTTCCTTACACTTGTAAGTGCTATGTGTTCTTTGGGGATTACTTGTCTACTTAATTTCATACTAGGGTTCCTTGCGCTGTTTGTACCTTGCACTGTTTATTTTTTCACCATGGCCCACAGTGGCCACATGCATAACTTGAATGTATCAGGGCACTGCGCTTTATATATAGCATGGTGCCCGCTTTTATTATTTTTTTTTTATCTGCGCACATAAATTGAATGTATTCGGGCCCCGTGCTTTACATTTAGCATGGCACCCATTTTTATAAGCAGTCAGTTCCAGTGCATCTGCCTGCTGCTGCGATATCTCGCGGTACACCTTAAAAAAAGCAGCAGTGGTGCTGCCGATCTACTTCCTGGCAATGCACATCTTCCCTGCCATACTTTACCTCTCAACATGGCGGGCTGCAGCAACGGGGACACGGGGCAGTGGTTGAGCAGCTTCCGGTGCATGTAAATTCCAAAGTGTACATTTTAAGGTAATTCTGTTAAACTTTTATTTTAAAAGGTAGACACAGGAATTTGCTCTTAATTTGTTTTATGTGTTCCTTAAAAAAGAGCAAAGAAATCCTTGCGCCCAGCTAGAAGGCGTATTATGATGTCACCTGAGCCGGGGCTGCAAACAATGGTTACCCTCTCTTCATTTCGCCGGGGCTACCGTAAGGGTCGGATCACTATGACTTTGGGTAGAACCCAGTGCCAGTGATGACATTGATGTTACCCTCTCACCCCTCCCCCTTTGTGCCATCCCATGTTTTCCTCTGATTGAAACACAAGGGGCAGACCGTTGTGGCAACAATGCAAAAACTAAAAATATACTATCTCAAAATGCTGTACTTCTTCCAGTGCAAAAAAATAAACTAAGGGACCCTGTACACCAATTTAGCCGGGAGACTATTTACTCCATGTATTATTAATTTTTCAAGTATTGTGGCTGTGGCTATTAAGGGCTTATTCTTGTGTTAGGTATTCAGTGTCGCTTCACTGAGCTAATTCGACACTAAATAAATATGGATGGGATGCAGCAGTTTGTTTTGCTTGAGGATATGGGGAGAGAAACCGCAGGAAGGTATTTTTCATTTGATTAAGGGTCGGGGTTGCAAAATTATTGATTGTGATCATAGCATGTAATGTGCAGTGCAATTATTATCTTCTCTTTATGTAAACAACAATGCGTAGGTATGTAGGAGTGCCTCTGTGTGTGTACTTGTATATATGTGCATGCGTGTGTGAGTGTGTAAATGTATCTCCTCTTGGTAATGCTGTATATGTATGTGCATGTCTATGTGTGTCTGTGTCTGTATGTGCTCGTGCCTGCATGTGTGCATGAGTGTGTGTGTGTGTGTGTGTATGCATGCTTTTATGGTTGCATCTATCCGTGTATGTGGATGCAGGTGGCTGTTTGCAAATGTGCGCATGTCTATATGTGTGTTTGTGTCTGTGTATGCGTGTTACTTTATATTTGTGCTTGCACGTTTGTATGTGTCTGTTAGAAATGGGGGTTAGAAAAGGGAACCCTTCCTGTACAAAATAGTATGGCTAGACACACCTTAAAGCTTTTTCTACTTTGTATGTGTGCCACACAGTGCAGCACGCATGCAAAGTCAGAAGAAAAGGAGTAATGAAAACAGCAGTGCTAGTTTTTGCTGCTAAACCATGTCTACTCATGTTAGTAGATAGTGTTTAGAGTAAAAAAGCATGGGTGGTTGCATGGGAACGCCCATGTACCACCCATGTAACGCCCCCTTTTGCACTGCTTTGCGTTAGTTTCATACAATTAGCTTTGGTTTGTTAATCTCCAAAATGTTTTAGCATCAGGTTATCATTAAAAATCAACACTAACCCGACGCTAAACATTTGTGAATCTGGGCCATAGACTTACTGTCCCGTAAAATGGGTCTTCCACTGGTTAACTCCCTAGGATCTTTAGTGTTGAGCCTTTTCCCCCAGCCTAAGATTGACAAGGCCTCTACTAAAGTCATAGGCCTGGCACTGCTCTTAGCACAGAGGAATATTTTTATAGACTGGAAGAGTTCAACCTCTCCCACAGTAGAGAATTAAAGTAAGTCTTGCCCCCTTGGCCTACATCCGAAAGTACACTTCTCCATAAAGAGGAACAAGCAGGTTTGCCGAAACGTTTCATTGCACAAGAGTGGAATCTGTTAGCGGAATCATTTAAATCACTTGTTAAAAACGATGATTGCCCTCCATAGTAGTCTCCTGACTGTTTCATATGCATGTTGTTATTGTTATACTGTTGCTTCCCACTGTAGAGTTTTTAGGTACTTTTTGGCACAGACCCTGTAAATCCCACGCTGCTCTTTTATTTTTGTTTTCTTATGCCTTCATTTTATTATTACTTCTATTGGGAGTGTTTTCATGCCATACTGGCAATGTCAAACGTTTTGAATGGGAAAGGGTTCATGGGTGTTTAGGGCTTATATTGAATTAGACAAAAGTAGAGTTGAATGTGGTATTTCATATATAGTATAATGTTGGAATTTTTCTATTTTGCAGGTGGATACATGTCCGTCCCTAACCATTCCTTAATTCCTCCTTACTCCTCCCTATCCCCTACCCCTTTAGTAGTAAGTATTTCTCATTTTCTAGTCACTCCCTCTGTTCCAACCACATTTACTTCTAAAATGTATACTTTCATGCTCAGAGACTCCTCAGTGAGGGTAGAGATCCTTGCACAGAAAATGAAAGGAGAGGCACAGGCGTAAACTCACATGTAGGTTTGTGAATAGCATTTTGCAGTTCATATGTAGTACTACTGTAGTACTAGAAAGGTACTACAAAATGCAGTTGTGACTAGTCCACAGAGTAGTCTGATATAGAATTTGAAATCGTGGTCGAAGAATGTGTAGTAAACAATGATAAGTTGTTTTGTAAAACATCCCTATTTTTACCTCAGGCCACAAAAAAATGCGCAAGAAATTTAGGAGAAATTAAATGCAGTAGATGTGACACAGGACAGTATCCAGGTGATCTGGTAGCTCTGGTAAGACCTCAGGTCAGACACCAAATAATATTTTGCAAGTCAGAGGACAGAGACGGCTGGTACTGGAGGAGGGACATTCACCAAACTACCTCCACCCTACATGGAGATGATGAGAGAAATCACCATCATTCCTGATTCACTGACATGAGACAATACATTTGACACCTCTGCGCAACATCCTATTGACCCCAATACCTCTAAAAGGATGAGCCCAAATTATACAATATCTATGATTGCCAGAGTGGGAGAGTGGTAGATGAAATAGCTTCATGATTTTTCATAAAGCTAATCAGAAGTAGAGAAGACATTCTGAGAGAACTTGTTTGGGATTCATTTTCTTGGAGACAGCGAGCAAGACAGAATTTCATATATTCAGTGAAGAGCCGATGTTCCTCTTGTGAAAAAGAATCTTTGTTTGCTACAATATTGATAAAAAAGAAGGTGTAAACTGTATGGAAGATAGGTCCTTAGCCCTAACATGAGAAAGTCTTTTAATAGAAATCAAGCACAATAACAGTTTTACTGGGCTATTATTAAATGTGATGAGAAAAATAATATAATACACACCCATGTGTATTTAATAGGATCAAAAAAATCTTTTCTTCACATACCTAGAAAGATCTGTCTTCCTGTCAGTTTGTTCTCATCATTCAGCACACATCTCATTACAACATGTTGCAAGGAAGTGAGGCACATTGACCCATTAGCCACATATTAGGATGAGGTTCCATATACCCAAATTCCTTGGACCCAGTGTTACCTTACCCACTAACTGATAGCCTACAAGCTCAGGTCACCTAGCAATCTCTGGGGCTGTCATAGACAGTGGTGTCAACCACCGTCTACAATTCTGCTGAATTAACTGACGTTTAGCCCCTCTTTACAAGTTAAGCAGAATAAGTGAGGAAAGCACAAAACGTGGAAAATACCATTACCCTGGAGTGAGGTATTTCCTACGTGTGATAAATACCTCCTAATTCGACTTGCAAATGAGGTATAACATACGAAATTGGCATTTAACACACCAAATTCTGCAAGTTTTGCCTTTTTATAGGCCTTTTACCCGATATATTTCGGCTGGTTTAATTATCACAACTTGTAATTACGATCCAGTGCAACGTTTGCACAGGGATCGAAATTTAGCCTTGCACTTGTAATAAGGGTCTTATATTGAAATTTACCTCATGATTGTTTAACATGTTCGTAGCATACACTGGTTATAAGCACAATACGTCACTGCTTAACCTTATGTGGCCTCCCAGATGTTTAACTTTATGTGTGCCTCATTTTCTACTTTATTCATTTCATAACACATAATCCCTAATTAATTACCACATCAGATGAAACATATTTAGTGAGTGAAGCCCATGTTGCATATACAGTTCAGAAATCCATTGCAAGCTTCCATTGTGGCCATAAACCAACTCTTGGTGTGCTGTACTTCAACAACAGAGGCAGACTGATGTTATCTCTCGTCTTTCCATGAAACCTGATCCTTAGGCTAAGGCACCTGGATCTACCTGCAAGCGGAAACAGGAGTTGTGCACTCTCAGAGACCCCAGCAGGTGTTGTGACAATAATACAGTGGTATTAAAAGTGCCACACAAAAATTACAATTTCTAAAAGAACAGGAGTAGCAAAGGATCAATGCTGGTGTATTTCTCAAAGGATATCTATTTGCTGTGGACCTGCGGTTTTTATTTCATTAAAAAAGACCTTCTCTTGCTTTATGTGGTTTGTCACAGGCCATATAAACGACCGAGGGGCTTGTAAAAGTGATGTTAGAACAACGATTGTAACAGTTTTTAATAATAAGTTGAATATATTTTCAATGTATTCCTACTTAAAAATCTACATAATATTTATGTCTGTATGTTTTTGTTATACTTCTTTCTGAAACAGAAACATTAGCTCTGTATTAGAAGGCAGTCTGCGCTAACGTTGATTTTCTCCATCTTTTAGTAAATGGTTTTTCAAGCATTGCTGTTTTGTGACCTCATTGTTTGGGCGGCGCACTTGAGAACGACTCTATGTGACATAGTGCTTCACACACGAGCTTTTCTGCACCTTTCATGATGCTTCTGTTTGCTTTTGTACAGTACTTTTAACTCTCAATAGTATTGTTTAAGTAATGAGTAATTTAAATCTGCATTCATTTTTTTATTTTTTTTCAAGCGACTCTATTCGTCATTAGTTAATGCGGATTTCACTCCAGTTAGAATAGCTCATGTCATGCGTACAGCTCTCTGCAATCTGAAAGGTAAGGTTGAAATGTTATCCAAATCATAAGATTTAATTTTCACACTTCGGGGCAGATTTACAAGCCCGTTGCGCCACTTTTGCGTCACTTTTCCCATGTTAAAAGTGACGCAAAAGTGGCGCAAGGGGCTTGTAAATCTGCCCCCAAGACTGTAAATTGTCAAAATCAGCATGACGAAAAATATTACGCAATCAAGTTCAGACCAGGCCAAATAGGTTGCTTGAAATTTCATCCTACACGTTTTTTCCTTACTTGTACGTAGAATTGTTATGCTTTTTTTGTTGGCCTAACTGCACGTTCGCACTTTGAGTGGGTTTGTTTTGTTAATTTAATTCACTTTATCCAACTCAATTACCCTCTCACGTCTAAGCTCGAATATGCAGGACATGAGCCATTCTTACAAACAACTGTCACACAGTTTTACGCAAACATTTGAAACAAACTATTTTTGTATTTGTCGTAGTAAAGTAACGCCCTATGATCACAAAATATGTCTTTACAGTTTGACCCAGTCACTCACTAACTATATCCTTCCTCATTCCAGTCCTTACTGTATGAGGTGTCCACCTCACTCCATGCACCAGGTTACATACTTAAAAACTTAAGGGCAGATTTACAAGAAGGTGCCGCAGCGTGGCACCGCGAGCCCTTTGGCTGCGCCACGCTGCAGCACTTTCAGAGCACAGGAATGCGACATATTTACAATGATATGTCGCATTCCTGTGCTCTCCCCTGCGCTGGCTCACAAACAGCTGCCATGCGCCGGCGCAGGCACCGTTGCACCATGGTGCAAGGATACCTGCGTCATGGAGAGATTGTTTTTGTGCAGGAAGGGGCGTAGCATACTGACGCATTTCCGGGTTTACAAATCCTCGTAAATCTGTAAATGTGTCTGGTTCCTTGGGAGTTGCGTGGGAACACCCACAGCAACACCCATGGAACGCCCCGTTCACGCAAAGTGCTGCGTGTAAAGGGGCCATATTTACAAGGACAGGAAAAGCCACGCAGGGTATATATGGGGCAGAGAAATGCGCTGCCAGTGCGTCACCAAAAGTGACGTACTGGCAGCACAAGGGGCTTGTAAATCTGCACCTTAGGGACATATTTATGACCCGCCTTGCGTCGCTCTTGCACCACACAGTGTGGTGCAAGAGCAACGCAAACCATAAGTCAGTTTTTTGAGCTCACGCAAAGCCAATTTGAGTGGCTCCAAAAATCTGAAGTAACGTGACGTAGCTCAAATTGCAAATTGTAGGCATTCCAGGGGCATTGCTTGGGTGTTCCCATTCAACTCCCATTGTTTTTGACGCATTCCCAGATTTTCAAGACTTTGTAAACCGGAAAATGCACCAAAAAGATACGCCTCCCCAGGAGAGGTGTAACAATGAGAAATATTTTTACTTCTCCTTGTTACTTCCTCTTTCTAAGTGTGCTGTATTCGCCAGCACACATGGACAAAGGAAAAAGCCTCTCAGGGTTGTTTTTGTAACACATGTGGCCACTGTCAACAACAAACGTTCAGCTATCAATTACGAAACAAAGCCTTCACCATGGACACTCACTGCGATCAGATGCGATCAGATGCGAACATATATCTGGAAGAGTTTCCCATCCATCCAGTTCCAGCCTGGTTTGGGCATTTGGAGGATCACTATTCAACGATTACCTAAATCCATATCTATCAAGGTCTTCTGTTTGTCATATAAAAGCAAGGTAATAATGACTGTCAATGTACTAATTAAAAAAAAAAAGTCAGATATGACGCATGTCATTATATCACTGTATTAGCAAGGATGGGTGTAAGAAATGTTGTTTTTAGTTTAAAGAAGCGGAAGGCCCGCTTAAGAAACAACCACAATCCTTGTCAGGATGAACCACAGTGCCTAAGCTTAACCCTCTGGTAGCTTGGCACAAAGCGGTCAGGCTGAATTTAAAGGAAATGTGTGAAGTATTTATGCAGCAATCAACCAGTCATAACGTGAAAACACCACTCAAGAAAAATCCCAAACCAACTTAGAAAAATTTGTAATTTTAATAGATAAAATTACACCAAAAACAATCAAATTCCAATCAGTAGAACAGGAGATATGAGCTTTCAGATTCTCAGGTAAAAATCACGCCAAAGGGCGCAAAGTGTCAGCTTCGGTTATCTGGTTGAGCTGGACAGGGTCAAAGTTACATGTTCAGGCCAACCGCGATGGAGAGTGGACAGGGTACAGGACCGGGTTCGGGCGTGGTGAGTTGTACGTTTTTTTTTTCTCCCCAGAGTTTTATATAGCGCAAACTTGACCCGAAGGTATTAGAGCACTTTACATGAGCAACAAGTTACATTACACAAGGACACTTTCGTTAGTCACGGGGAGATTAGGTGATTTGCCCAGAATCACAGGATGTTGAGCGTCATTGCCGAGACTCGAACCCCATTCCCCAGATTTGATATATGCCACCCTAGCCCATTAGGCCACATCCTCTCCTATACTTGCTGCTATGATGCAGGGTGTTGTGTTGGTCTGCGCCGTGCTGCATCAGTTCCAGCGAAGTCGCCGACCTGGAGCTGCAAGATACTGTGATGCGGAGGTCTGCATCCAGCTACGCCATGCTATGTTGGTTCTGGTGAAACTGCTGACCAGGAGCTGTGAGATGCTGCCATGCGAGGTCCTGCATTGGGTTGCACCACACTCCGTCGGTTCCGGTGAAGCTGATGCTGAAGAGTTGTGAGGTGCTGTGTCACACTATATTGGTTCGGTGAAGCTGCCGGTCAGGAGTTGCAAGATCCTGCCGTGCGAGGTCCTGCATCGAGTTGTGTTGCGCTGTGTTGGTTCTGGGGAAACCTTCAGTTGCACCGGGATGATTACATCCTGACTCCAGCCAAGGGTCTAGGATCTTGAGGACAGCAAATGCAGGCTCAGGACTCACTCCCACAGTGGCCAGTAGAGGGGACCCATTCTGGTCAAGTTGGGTCAGATCAGCTGAGAAGCAAAAGAGGCCTCTGGAAGCTTGTTGTGTCTCTGTAGCTCAATCTGTAGGTCAGCCAACTGACCCTTGGAGCCACTTTGGGTAGCCTGGGATCAAAGCAAGCAAATCCAATCTTCCTTTTTCAGACAGTAAGGCAGTCTTTCCAGCAGCTGGGCAGTCCTTCCTGGTAGCAGGACAGTACTTCTTCTTTATCTTCTAGAGGCCTAGGAGTGTTCTGATGAGTGGTTCTGAAGGTCCCACTTTCATACCGGATGCCAGTCTTCGTGTGGGGGAATTCCCTGACCTACCCTCAAAATTGATTCTGGTAAGTTCTAAACTTTTTCCTGGTGCTGGTGTTAAGGCTAAAAGGTAGCTGCAGCAACACAGCACCTGTGGTAATGAGATGTAAACAGCTAAGTTCTGAGCTGCTTCCTAAACTGTGACCCATTGGGGGTTTGGCGAAGAGACAAAGGGAAATTGGCCATGTTCTGGATGCAGAAAAGATAAAAAAGCATCTGCCCTTTCTTTCCTTCAGGATTTATTTGCAGGAGTCTTTCTGATGTCTTTCTGATGACCTCATCTTTCAAGGAGGTGCTGTATAGCTGAAGTCTATCTGAAAGATAAATGGGACATATCCCATAAACAGCTCCATATGCCAGCACTAGCGATTTGAACAGAATGCACTTTTGCACCAGCTTCCAGCATCATAGTTTTAGCTTGGTAAGAAATCTCCAAAATGAGGTGAGCTGCCGTATTCTGCATATTTTGCAGATACTTGAGCAAATAGGAAGCCCCAGGTAAAGACTGCTCGCATAGCCCAATCTGGATGTGATGAGGACGTGCACTATTGTTTTGCATACAGCAACTGGAAGAAGATCAAGAAACTTCTGGAGAGAACAGAGTAGTGAAAAACATGATCCAGCCACTGTGAGGATCTGAGGGTGGAAAGACAATTCATTATCATATTGAACACCCAGAATCCTTACACCCGAAGAAAGCCTCTGAGTACGGGACACATCACCTGGCCACAATTGATTGAACCTGACCTCTTGAGTCTTACCAAAGAACAACACTTAATTTTTTTCGGAATTACACTTCAAATGATTTCAAAGAAATTCTTGAGACAGGCTGCAACACTTGCTTGTCAGGACCCGGAATTATTAACAATCAACAGAATCATATACGTATCATTGATGCAAGAAAACTTTGATGCAGAAAGACTAAAGTAATGCCGCAGGAGGAGTCATATACACATTAAATAGTGTGTTATGTGCTGGATTGAGGCCCTAACATAGGTGCACCGTTTCAGAGGCACAAATCCTTCGTGCCACAGAGACAGGCAGGACCTTTCACCTACATTTGGCCCTCCCTTCACAAATAACGAGCAACAGAGTCTGTCCCTTATCTGACGTGTGCTCTGGGTGCAGAAGACGGTCCATCCTAAATACGTCATATCCATGTCCAACAGTGACTAACCTACGTCACAACGAGTTCTTAAAAACAGACCCTTAGCTCTTGGGATTTTCCCTAGCACAGGATTATTGATTTCTCCAAGAACTCATTAAATATGCATGAACCACTATTTCCTAAGGGTTCATTCCTGACGTCTTCCTCTGACCGACTGTACGTCAATACTAACATTCCAAGGCACCTATCAGGCATAAATATACCTCCCTTTGCCCAAGCAAGGTAGAGGGGACCGAGACATTCCATGCCGACACTCTGACCTGAGACGCTGCAACCTGCAACATGCCACAGCTCCAGCTGGCAGAGGTCCATCCACCCATCCTGGGGTGTCCAGCTCAACACCAGGATGAAGTCCCACTAAGGTAATGGGGTTAGACTAAAACCTAGGGGGCTTCTTGGCTCTCTAAGACCTACACACATGCTAGGTACACTTAGGTACATCTAGTTAGGCATCATAGGGGTATAGGCTTTATCTTAATGCATTCTGCATTTCATGTATGTGTTCATTACTATTGCACAATGGTAAAACTGTACCATGCATTTTTATTTAACTGCACTGCTGGCCATATTTCTCTGCTACTGTCCAACAGTTGTCGCAGCACATATAACCAGTACTAGAACAACAACTGTGCAATAAATTTTATTGTAAACACACCCGACTGTTTCTTCTATGTACTTCTCTGAGATGAGTGACTGAATGAAAAGTAGTATATTGTTTCCACGATCCTGAGGGATCAGGGTTTTATGTTATGCGGTTGCCAGAAGCTATTCCCTTCTTGTTGTCAAGAAGTTTCTAGTGGCCTCTGAGCTAGCTGGTACACAGTAATTAAGTTTAATATACGCGATATGGGCATACCGACCTCAGTCCTATGCCAAGCCTATAGTGTATGTTATTCCAATGCGCAGAACCTATTTGGGAAATAGGAACTACACTACATGATGCCCAAACGTGAATTTGGCACTTATTTAACAGTAGAATCTGAGTAGTTCAGTCATGCTTATTCTCAGAGATCCCTACTCACAAAACGCCAGCTTTCGTCTGGAGTGGGTAGGCACAAAATTCCACCACAGCTGAGTAGGCAATCTTCCTATGTATTGGCTGTAGGTTAATCAAGCTTGAAGGAAAAAGTTCCCGAACAATTGTGCCTTTTAAAACCTTATCTTAAAACCCTTTTTTAGGACATTTTGTTTTCACAACACAATGTCTGTCGAGGCAGCTGCTCCTGTCACTGGGACACAGGTCTCAAACGATGAAGAGGAAGCAAATGCAATACATTTTGCATCCAAAATCAGGCATACACTCACACAAAAACCCCTCAGACATGGTTTAACAGACCGAGAGGGTACAGTGATATTAATAGAGGCACACGAAGATTATCAAACAGATGTGTTCTATTCTTGGGTTACATTCCCAGCAGTAAATGCAACAACTCAGATTTTTCATTCTTACATACATGAAAAAGTCCCAGCAGTCTACACTCCGTTCGAGGAGATTAAGATTCCGCACACTGACCAGGACCACAATTTCTGGTTTAATGGCGCCCTACAACAAATAAATAAAACCAGGTTTGGTCCACTAGGTAGACCAGGAGCTACAAGGCCAATATTAGCTGGCTACACACCACATCCTGACATTGACATAATGCCACAAGGTGCACTGCTCTTACAACACAAAGAGTTGGTAAAACTCTTACAGAGCCATGACGCAACTCGTCATGAGGACACTTAGGGGCCGATTCCGATCTCGGCCGGTAGGGCCCGAATCGGATTCGGCTTAACCGGATCCGATTCGGAGCCCTATTGCCCGACCGATTCGTACGCGCGTCCGGGCGAGCGAGTACGATGCGAAATCGCCGACCGACTCGTCCGGGCGTCCCGACCGCTCCGACCGACTCGTACCCGGGCCTAACCGCACCGACCGACTCGCTCGGACTCGACTCGCACCGCGCAATGGAGACGTTCCCCGGCCGGGTAAGTACGATGCGCGCCGCGAGCAGTCCGACCGAGCCGCGCACTCCGGCTCGAAAGAGCAGTCGGAGTCGTACTTTGGGGGTCCGTGTCGGACCCCCCTGTACGCGTAGCCGCACGAGTCGCACACATGGGTCCCCCCTACCTGTGCGTGTACGGCACGAGTCGTTTCGCCGCGTACACGCTGTAGGGGGCGCCCTTGTCCGCCTCGCACCCATTGAGTCAATGGGAGCCCGAGTACGCGTTGTAGGACAGGCTCCCATTGACTTCAATGGGAGTCCGACCGACTCGAGTCCGATGGCATACGTGCGCATCGTACTCGTTCGGTCGGGCTGCACGGGTCCGATTCGGTCGGAAATCTCTCCGGGTCCAGCTCGGTCGGAGAGATTTCCGGCCCGAATCGGAATCGGCCCCTTGGTGTCCAGCCCATAGTAGCTACAAATAACAAAGCTCCAACACAGAGCACTGCTACTAAAATCACTCCACAAACATTACACACAGTAATGGGTAAACTACCCAAAAAATGTGAACAGATTCCTTTCTGGGTAGCTCAGAAAATTATCCAGTTAGAAGCAGTGTTTCCAAATACCACACCATTTAAAAGCATATAATGCTAACACTCTGCTTGCCCATGGGGATCACACCACAGTTAGAGGACTGCACCACTTGGGGTACAGTCTTTGCTGCCATATATACCAGGACTCATGGTATTCCTTCCTTAGCGGTAATTCCAGATGTCTTACGACAGATACAGAACAAGTATGGAGCTGAACCAGCTCTGACCTTAGGTATGAAATTACTAGGTAACTACGACCAGGTATCAACAATAATACTAGCTAACATTAAAGGGGAAGCAGCTTCAGTGGCGATCCGCCAACACCTAAGAGAGGTCGGTCTTATAGACCAACCACAAGAACTTCCCAAAATAATTGAAACTGCATATGCAGAACTGGGAAGGGACAGTTTGGGTTGGAAAGCTTTCAAAACCACAGCTAATGGGCAGTCCTGAGAAGGACAATTCTAAGCAGACACCTACTTCTTCTAAAAAGAAGTGGGATAATAATAAAAAACTAAATTTTTTAGAAAAGATTCTCAGTCCCGAGGTAGGTCTCCTCAACAGGAGCCCTCTGCAAAGAGGTATAACCTTAGGAATAGGGATAATATTAGGAAACCTGACAGGTATCAGGATACTGATATACATTCCTCTCGACAAACAACACAGGGAGAGAAGGAAAGTCAGCACACAAAGAAGAGCGCAAGCAGTCCAGGGACAAGCACGCTCAGGACTCTTCTAAAACAGAAGACAAGCCACAATCCAAACCTAAATTTAAAAAGAAGAAAGTTGCAGGTCTCAAAGTTAGACATGCACAGAATCCTAAGGACTCAACTTCTGAACAGGGAATGGGCTCAGACAATGCTAGACAGCGCAGCAGAAGTAACAATAGCTCGCCAGAACCTGAAGGAATTTCTGGACAGCAAAATTGAATGATTACATCACGGTGGAAACACCAGACAAAAGGGTGAGCATCCCAGACAAGTTATATGAAATAACACTCCGCATGGAGGAGGACAAACACAGGAAAGTAAAAGGTCTCTTTGCGAAGAACCTATTGTCTGGTTTTGACATACTGTTAGCAGAACAAGATTAGCCGCCAGCATTCGTCAGGGAGCGCCCAAAGGGAGAAAGTATATTTTTCCTGCATTTTCCAACCATGTTCCAGTTCACCTTAAACATACATATGCACGGGAGTGGGCAGTAGCCCAAGCTCCAGCATTGTATAAAAATCACGCTGGATGGGATGATGCCTCAACCCACCACGTGATCCCATTAATAGTTTCACCACATGCTCAAAGACATTATCGTATTAAGCAAGAAGCTAAAAACACAGGTCAGGAAGATCTTAGATCAACTTGAATACCAGGAGATCAT
Organism: Calotriton arnoldi; assembly: GCA_963921515.1. Classification (NCBI taxonomy): domain Eukaryota; kingdom Metazoa; phylum Chordata; class Amphibia; order Caudata; family Salamandridae; genus Calotriton; species Calotriton arnoldi. The sequence goes on along the minus strand of CAWUFW010002820.1, from coordinate 1,870,898 downwards.
TGAAAAATGCACTTCACAAAAGAACAATCCCTTGTTTCACTTATCAAAACATGATAATACATTTTGTCTAGTTTTCATTTACAGACACTTGAACACTTGCACAAAGACATATGCTGTCCAACATGCAGATAGTGCCGCATTAATGAATAACATTATGCGGGAAAAATACAAAATGACACTTGTTGTCTCAAATGGATTTTTCTGTCAAACTATAGCACCTGAAAACAGGTACCTAACAGCATTTAGTATATTAGAGTCCCAGCGACAATTGTTTGTCATCTCCCCCGTGGGTATAAGAACAGCTCTGGGGTATTTTCTGAAAGAGTTACTGAATGGCTAAAGCACTTTGATGAAGAAGCGTTGTCCTATATGGATGATATATATCTAACGGACGACCTATTGGGGAAACACTTGACCAGGGTGAGCACCATTATTATGGGATTCGCCTCTGGGGGCTACAAATTTAATTTTGAGAAATCAAAAATTGCGCTCCTCTGTGTCCTATTTTTGGGATACTAGTTTTCAAGTGAAGGGAAAAGCCTGGCAGCTAACTTTTAGAAAAGTGTGCACTGCTCCAGCCTCCAAAGACATTAAAACAACTTCCAATCAGTACTGGGATTCCTAGATTTTGGCAGAACATACATTTTGGATTTCGCAGAGAGAGTAAAACCTTTCTACGACCTTTTTCAAACCTGACTTTTCAGTCAAACACTGGACACAAGAACACATCAATATTCTTTGTTCACTCCAGGAAGATATTATTGCTTCCAAACACATACACACACGTGTAAACTTGCACCACTTGGTACTCAGTATCATTTATGGTCAATGCGGGTACACTTATTAAACCTTTAATGAAGGTGAAACTGTACCAATCGCATACAAATCTCATCTGTACACAAACACAGAAATGAGTTTTAATTCAACAGGAAAAAATTCTGACAACCATTCAGACTGCTGTAGCAAAAGAAAGAGCACTGGCTCATGGGATGATGCATTATTGTCGTCACCCCGGTACCGGGGCTAGCATTCCTAATGCCAAAGCCTTACATCCAGAATGGATACAAAGGGCTAATTCTTTTGCTGCATCAGACTTTGAATCCAGATTTGATCCAAGTTTAAAAACACAGGCATTTCCTGCAATATGAGAAAGAACATCATCTACCAAATGAAATCTTGCCTCTAGATCAGTATGAATTTTTAAGATTTACACTAATGGGTCAGCCCCACCGGCCGCCTTTGTTAAAGAACAGATGCTGGATGGCAAGTTCCGTCCTCATTGCACCAAAAACTACCTCTAGGTAATAGCACGGCTCGGTTGGCAGCTTTAAAAGCCCTGATACTTGCACTTGTAAACACGGATCGAGAATTCCCCACACTCATTGTGTGCGATTCCTTTTACTGTGTGCAATCATGTAATAAATATTTACACCATTGGGAACAAAATGGGTTTAAAGATGAAAAAGGTGGCATAATTAAACACGAAAATTATGGGAACAGGTAGTGGAGTTGAAAAATACGACCTACCAAACAAAAACTCACGTGATTAACACACTGAGTCATCAACGTGATGGCGTGCACGTTGCAGGGAATTCATTGGCTGTAGAAGCCACACAGGGGCTGTTCACACAGCTTCCGTAGCTGTGCACACTCGTTCAACAACGAGAATAGACGGTTAGAATATGGTGGCTGTAATTGCTTCACGCAAAGGCAGCACAGCAGTGCCTAAGAAATTTCCACTTATATACTCCTACAAGTTAGGTGCAAACAACATTCCATATGCTCAGATTCCTGGAGTGGGGGATAGAGTATTTCCAAATATGGATAGTAGGCAGGAATTAATCATTTAAAGCACACAAGGGCTTGAGCTCCGCGCATTCAGGGGTAATAGCTACTGTTTCTTCATTGCAAACAGTGCTATTGGTGGCCAGGGTTCAGAAGTCAGACTATTGGCTTTGTCTTGAACTGCAAAATCTGCAAACAAATGCCAGGCTACACCATTGCAAGACCCGCGCAGGTCCCATTGCTAGACAGCATCAGACTGTCCACTTGATCGTGTCATGTAACAGGACCACTGTGGCCCCTCAAATTTTGAGGTGGCTTAAAAATATATCTTGGTGACAGTGGATCCGTGCTCAAGTTTCCTATAGGTATGGCCTTAGCGCTCGGCTGACGCTCAAAACTGTTATAGAAAGATTTACGAGTCCATAACAGGAGATACGCAATCAACGTTACACCCTGACTGTGGCTCCACGCTTAGCTCTCGGGCTGACAAAGAGGCCATGGAAGGGATGGACGTAGTATTGCGGTACTCCTCTCCAACGCCATCCTGAGGGAATTTAGGTAGAGGAGAGGAAGGACTGGGGCATAGAGCAATCCTTAACAGCTAGGGTATTAGGCGGGGCGCTAGTGAGGTCAAACACTTATATGGATTCAGGGGGCAATACACACCCAGCCAAGAAGCTCTCTAGGAGGTCTGACTCCATTTACGAATGTGGGAACCTGATCATAAATGTGAAGGCACAGTGGCAGATGAAAACCATTCTGTATCTATGATCGTTTGGCTGTTTTACAGGAACTTAAGGAAACAAAGAAACAGACAAAGATTCTGTCAAAGTGAAACAGGCCGCCACTGGGAAGTCGAGGTAATCACGGCAAGACCTGTCTGAATCCCAAAAGTCGGGGATCTGGGCAGAGAGAGATAAAGATCGCGGACACAAAGGAATTTGGCCCCTCATACAGGAAAACCTGTGCCATTCCTTGAAGTGAAAGGAACAAGAACTGTACTTTTGCCGCATCTTGCCGTGAAAAAGGAAAACAGATTCATTTCAAATGAAAGAATCAACCAACACTATGTGGCCAATACTGAGCAGTAGGCCTCGTGAACTCCACAGTAGTAGACGTCCCTCTCACTACTATTCAAGAACTTCAAACTGAAAAGCTCATCACGGTTGAGAAATCAAATCCATGGAGTGGGGGACTATGCAACAATGCAATGGAACTAGTTGTCCTTGAACCAACCTTTCAAATTCAAAATAAAAGTCAAGACAACACTTAAGTTGCAATTTGGCCAAAAACAAATGTGTACACCAACGTTTTTTCAACAAAAACATCAAATAATAAAAGCTTCAATGTTTTTTCAACAAAAACATCAAATAATAAATGCTTCAACGTTTTTCAACAAAAGCATCAAATAATAAAAGCTTCAACGTTTTTTCACAAAAGCAACAACTAATAAATGCTTCAATGTTTTTCAACAAAAACATAAAATATTAACTTCACCATCTGAACGTTTTTCAGCAAAGACATCAACTATTGACTTCAACATTTTAACGTTTTTCAACAAAAACAGCAGAAATAACTTCAGCTAAACACGATGCAATTTCAACAATTGATCATACAGCTACTGGCTATTTCATTAACTTTGATACGTTTTCCATGGCTCCACGTGAACAGGAAGTAAAGCCAGCATAAAAAAAACAACGAATATGCAAGTACAAACTTTTGAACCTTTTCTTTTTCCAAAAGATACAGACCTGGCTTCACCATGGGTAGAACTATGGAGTATTTCTGGGTTCATCTTTTTCTGTTCTAGCTTTGCTTAGAGCTAGCTTTTAGTATGACTTTTAGTGGACACTTTCTACAACACAGGATCAACATAAAACTGAAGCCACGTCCATTTTCAATTCAAATGCAAAAGAGACTTATAAATGTATTCGGCCTGAACAAGCCTTTGTATTCTAAATGATGTATTTAATCATCCGGTTTTTAATTCTGATTAATGTATTTTGAACTTTCATTCATTTTCATTCATTTTATCATTCATTCAGTGATGTCATTACCTGCAGTACATTTTTCTGAAAATTGGGTTACTGATACAGTGAATAATATGCTGTCTGTTTTAGGAATAATTGCTACATTTTGAGATCATGAAATGTTAGAGATTTATTCTTATTGTGACGCTTTATACCTGTTACCTTCATTAAGGTTATCAACTCCTACACAAGTGTAATGCATCTAGAAATGGGGTTGGTTAAACACCAGTAGGAATGTTGCCAAACACCACCAAACACCATCGCACAGGAAATCCTACAGTGTAGGGAAGTTGTGCCCTTTTTGGCTAGAAGCCCCAACACTGAAAGTAGTGAACCAAAAGTTTCCTTTATAAAGTTCAAATGCTTTGAGCAATCTGAAAACCATGCTTGTGCAGCACTTTTATTTTTTATTTCACATCAGCTAAAGAAATATTTTTTCTTTTTTGCAAAATAGCACTCTTAAATACAGACTGTCTCTCGTTCCTTTTTGATACATTTTATCTTTCACACACAAGCAGTGTGATGCACCTTGGGAATACCTTGCAAACAGGAACTATGCCTCTCATGGTTTCTAATATTTAAAAGACCAGTCTGAAAAGACTGTAACTGCAACATACCTGTTCTCTGATGCCTGTTTTTTGCTGTGAAGAATGCATGGTCATCATCTGTCTGACACTTCCAAAGGAAACGCCAGCGGCATTTACCACCAGGCTGGAACTGCTGAAGTCCCATGCTTGGCTGTGTCCCAAGCGTATTCCCATCAAACCAAAACATTCCTTGCAAATCCGGAGGGTGCCTTTTTGCTTCCTTTAGCTAGCACCAAGGTATTGATTACAGCACGGGCTGCCTCAGAACCAGCAACTGGCAGCACTGCTCATTCTGTGCTCCCACAACGATTCTGCGAGGTATTATAAAGGTCCGTCCCCTGCAGTAACTAGCAACAGAAATGTTGTGTCTCTCAGCCACTTGTTATCTCGAATTTGCTAAAACATGTCCTGAAACACATTTTTTCTCTTATTGTTTCAACTCTGACCGAGTGCTTGGAGCTTTCCCTCTAAAATGACCTTTCTTTTTCTTTTTTTCTAAAGAAAGTATGGTCTTCTGAACAGCTTGTAAGAGTTTTCAATTTTATAAACAGGAACTTTTATAAGTAACTACTGACTCTAAGAGAGTATTTTTTAATGACACTATAGATTTTTCCTGTCTCCACAGAGTCTATAGTAATTTTACATATTTTAACAGCTGCTATTTTTCAGCTCATAAACCACTCTCATGCAACTACCTGCCAATCATATGCAAATGCCTATTTTAGTCACGTAGTTTGCTTTTAATGGGTTATTCACGATTGTCCATAGATTGGAGTGGGTGTTATGTGCTGGATTGAGGCCCTAACATAGGTGCGCCGTTTCAGAGGCACAAATCATTCGTGCCACAGAGACAGGCAGGACCTTTCACCTACATTTGGCCCTCCCTTCACAAATAACGAGCAACAGAGTCTGTCCCTTATCTGACGTGTGCTCTGGGTGCAGAAGACGGTCCATCCTAAATACGTCATATCCATGTCCAACAGTGACTAACCTACGTCACAACGAGTTCTTAAAAACAGATCCTTAGCTCTTGGGATTTTCTCTAGCACAGGATTATTGATTTCTCCAAGAACTCATTAAATATGCATGAACCACTACTTCCTAAGGGTTCATTCCTGACGTCTTCCTCTGACCGACTGTACGTCAATACTAACATTCCAAGGCACCTATCAGGTATAAATATACCTCCCTTTGCCCAAGCAAGGTAGAGGGGACCGAGACATTCCATGCCAACACTCTGACCTGAGACGCTGCAACCTGCAACATGCCACAGCTCCAGCTGGCAGAGGTCCATCCACCCATCCTGGGGTGTCCAGCTCAACACCAGGATGAAGTCCCACTAAGGTAATGGGGATAGACTAAATCCTAGGGGGATTCTTCGCTCTCTAAGACCTACACACATGCTAGGTACACTTAGGTACATCTAGTTAGGCATCATAGGGGTATAGGCTTTATCTTAATGCATTCTGCATTTCATGTATGTGTTCATTACTATTGCACAATGGTAAAACTGTACCATGCATTTTTATTTAACTGCACTGCTGGCCATATTGCTCTGCTACTGTCCAACAGTTGTCGCAGCACATATAACCAGTACTAGAACAACAACTGTGCAATAAATTTTATTGTAAACACACCCGACTGTTACTTCTATGTACTTCTCTGAGATGAGTGACTGAATGAAAAGTAGTATATTGTTTCCACGATCCTGAGGGATCAGGGTTTTATGTTATGCGGTTGCCAGAAGCTATTCCCTTCTTGTTGTCAAGAAGTTTCTAGTGGCCTCTGAGCTAGCTGGTACACAGTAATTAAGTTTAATATAGCGATAGGGGCATACCGACCTCAGTCCTATGCCAAGCCTATAGTGTATGTTATTCCAATGCGCAGAACCTATTAGGGAAATAGGAACTACACTACAAGTGTGGGGCTAAGTAAAGGGCCCAGTGGGACCCCCACAATCTTATGCTTACAACCTGATGAAAAGGTGGAAACCATCAGAGCCTGTTCTCCTTCCTCAAGGAAGGATTGTATCCACCTCAAGGCTGATCGATAAATACCCTTATCTGCCAGACGCTGTAGCAAAATGATTTGGCCTAGCGTCCAACATCACCTGATCTAACACATTTTTTATAGATTCCACTACTTCCAGCAAAGCAGTTTAAGTGATGTGTCTGGGGTAAAAACCTGATTGAGTTTCATGAAGGAGACCATGCTGTTCCAGGTACTCTGACAGTTTGGTGTTTATTTCACCAGCATTTCCGTGGTGGCAGGGAGAAGGGAAATTGCCCTAAAATTAACGAAAATAGCAGGATGTGCAGAAGGTTTTTCCAGCAATAGCACAACCTTAGCCTGCTTCCAAGCATTGCAAAGAGATGTTTTAAATACGGTTTTCAACACAGGATTGATCACACCTACTGTGGCAGCTAATTTACGAGGCGGGCAGGGGTCAGAGAGGGATCCTTACTTGCAGGTCAGAATAACTTGCTTGGACTGTTCTAAGTTATCACATTTGGGAGCATGCAATTGGCTTTTTCTGGAGAGAAGAAAAGATTTATTTTTAAAAGTCACCTAATGGAGGTCAGTAAACGTCTCCTGAATTTTCCCAATTCTTCCCTCAAAGAAGTCAGAGAGCTGCTCACATGGTTCCAAAGTGGGTCGATCTACAATATTGAAGCATTTATGTAGAAGAAAAAACTTAGGAATCTGAAAAAGTTTGCGTGACTTATTTTTAGCCTTTTTAATTTGTTGGGGGAAAGAATTAGCCTGAGCTGCTTTAATACATTTCTATTGGGATTTAAGTGCAGCTTTGGATAGCTCTTTATCTTTATCCATAAAACCTCTTTGCCACTTTCTTTCCAGGGATTTATATTTGGGTTTTTTCCGCCTCCAGAACCTGAGAGAACCAGGGAGCAGATAGCCGCTGCCTTAGTGATTGTAGCATTTTAAGGTGGAGCTAGCTGTCCCACAGCCGAGTGCAAACACTGATCTACCAAATCAGCATCCTTTCCAATCTCCCCTGTTAAGCAAAGTGGGGGGGGCGGGGCGGGGGGGTGGACTCGGCAAGGGTCTTTGTAAAACCCAGCAGCTCGATATTGTCCATGCAGTTTATCATCCTGCCTTACCATCAAAGAACCGCTGGGGGTGAACCAGCTAAACGGAAAATGGTCTGACTATGCAAGAGTCAGTAGGCTCTCAACTGTTACAGAAGAGGAGTTTGAGAAGATAAAGTAAATTGCATGTGTGCAGCATCGGTGGGAGAAAGATTGAGCACGGAAAGGTAATCAATCAGCTCCTGATCTAGTAAATCACTACTGGCGTCCACATGGACATTAAAATCTTCTCACATGCAGACGTGAGAATATTGTATACAAAAGAGGGCAATAGCTTCCTCTATAGAATCAACAAAGTTCTTGCCATATCCTGGAGACCCATAGATCAGGGCATCTGAGAAAGACAAGTTAGGGGACAATGTGATGCAGAAGCCAAGGCCTTCTGCATCCTCTGTTTAGCTGAAAGGTGGTGCATTGAAAGATGTTGGGAAAGGTAATAGCAAGCCCCTCTCCTTTCTTATGAACTTTTTCTTAATGAATGATTGTGTACCTGTTAAGAACGGTGGCTTCAATCTCCAGTTTGGATGTATCATCAAGTCAAGTATCAGTGAGAAACAAGAAATCAAGCTTGGAATCAATTATAAGTTCCCAAATGTCAGCTGCATACTTTGGAAGTGAATGGGCACTTATGAGACGAGTTGAAGTCCGGTTTAGGAGGGAGGCATCAGTGCAGTGATTTGGGTCACTATGCCCTGGGTTAGATATAGAGGGCCTTATTTACAAGCCCCTTGCGCCACCCGTACATCACTTTTCCCATGTTAAAAATGACGTAAAAATGGCGCAAGCGGCTTGTAAATAAGCCCCAGAATTTTTACAATTCACTACGCATGCTGATATGTCAAACTTACGCTGGCAATTGAGGCAGGAAAAGGAGCCCACTAGTGACTGTACCGGCAAGGTGCCTTAAGTGTATTAAGCTCTTGGGTCAAAAAGCAACTTCTGAAGGAAAAATTGGGGAGAAAGGAGCATAGTGGCTAGCGCTGGTGGTGAAATGGGTGTGGACAAGTACAGATGGCCTTGCCTTTGACACACCATCTGCAGAATAGAAAACAGACAGTGGGAATATGGGTTGCCAGATAGATATTGACAGATACATTTTGAAGAGATGGGTTTTTAGATCCTTGCAGAAAGGTAGGGAATGTGGCTTTACTCTAACAACATCAATGACAGAGTTCCAAAACATGGGACCAAGGCAGGGGAAAGCCTGCTTGAATGTTTTAACTCTTTAGAATACAGGCATTTCCAGTATTTGCAGGCTTCCGTTCCTAGTGTTTCTGTTGCCTCCTGCCATTTGATGTTTGCATTCAGGTAGGGTGGTTGGCCAGGATATAATGCTTTATGGGCTAAGCAAACAATCTTGAAGTAAATCTTTGCTTCCAGGGGGAAGTGTTTTAGAATGGATGTGATGAGATCCTATGTGCTGGCTCCTGTGACTAGCTGAGCAGCTGCGTGTAATACAGATTTTAGAGTTCTAAAGAGGATTTAGGAAGAACTGGCAAGAATGCATTCTCTCCATTCAAACGGCTCAGGGCCAAGGCCTGAATGTCGATCTGTAGTCCAAGTGACGAATATATTGTTTTAGGCAGAGTTGAAAGGAGGAGTATCTTGTAACTTTGGTGATGTGGTCTGATGGTTTAAAATGCTGGTTTATTAAATTTGGTATGAGACACCAAAGTCGGGAATATTTTACAAAGTGTAGGAATTCTAGCCACTTACTAATTGGGGGTAGGAAGTCATTGGAGCATAGCTGAGTAAATGCAGTTTTAGTTGGATTCAGTTTTAGAGAGAGAGGACATCCAGTTGGTTAGCTTCCTGAGAAACATTTTCTGGTTGGATAAGCTGGCTTTTTTGGAAACCCTTAAGTATAGTCGAGTGTTGTCAACATATTGATGTATAAAGATGTTTTGCCTTGAGTTATTGTGGCTGGGGCTCCATATACAGGTTGTTAAAAATTGGGTTTCTGGTAGGCAGAGGTATGCACCCTGTCCAAGCAGGAACCACCATCATAGTCACGCTTTATTTGCTCCATATTTATAGAGTGACGCATTTAGGCAGATGAAAAACTTCCGTTGGCCTGCGTTGGTTTTTACCTTTGTCGGAATCGGCTGCGTCGCGTTAGTTTTAATATATGCATGATAGGTGTTACCACCTAAAATACCCCGTAAAGCTGACGCAGTGGTATTTATGACATTTTGCAAAAGTGACGCAACTTCGGGAAGCGGGCTGCTGAGCTTAAGATGTGTCAAAATTCCTACGCCTCAAAAATCCAGGTGTAGGAATGACGCATTGGTTGTGGCATAAGTATCTAACCAGCTGAAGTGACTTGAAACAGTGAAATCTGCAATCAAATCACATTCCCTCAACAGGTAAGTGCACACATAAGGTAGATAACACAGTAAATATTACATCACACACCATCACAGACTTGTTTGCACTCACATTGTACTTTCACATAATATGTCACACATATGTAGGCATAGTGGTACACATAGGTATGCCCACATGGATACGTGACATCCAGGGCCAATGTAATAGAGCGTAAGGTGAGTTTTTCACCTTTTCACACTTTATTACATTGGTACCCACACATGAGACTACTTGCGTCAGTCAAAACTGAAGCATCGCCTCTGATTTCTGACGCATTGCTGAAGTTGTCTTATGACCAACTACAGTAGTGCACCACTTTTGGGCCTCATGCCTTGTGGCATCCCTCCCACAGATCTGTCAGTATTTCTGACGCAGCTGTGGGTCCTTGAGCCATGGTGCCCCGCATTGTAAATTACGGCGCATCCATGGCATCGTAAGGTTTTTTGTCGCAAGCCCAAGAACTTTTGATGCATTGCTGCCTTGGAGCAGCGATGAGTCATTTCTTGTAAATAAGGCTCTAATGGGCATATTCACAAGAAGCTTGCACCACCGCTGCGTCATTTTGTTTGACACAGCGCTTTCTTTGCTCCATATTTACAAATTGACACATCTAGGCAGATGCGTCACTTTTCGTCGGGATGCATCGATTTTTGACTTCATTAGAATTGTCTGCGAAGCGTTAGAATTGATATATGCAAGGTAGGTGTTCCTTTGTAAAATCCCCCATAAAACTGACGCAGTGGTATTTATTACTTTTTTCAAAAGTCACGCATCGCCTGGAAGTGGGCCGCTGTGCTTGATGCATCAAAATTCATACGCATTTAAAATCCAGGCGCAGGAATGATGCATTGGCTGTTGCAGAGGAATTTTACAAGCTGAAGTGACTTGAAACAGTGTAATCTGCAATCAAGTTGCATCCCCTCAACACGTAAGTGCATCCATAAGGTAGGTAATGCAGTAAATCACACATTACACACCATTAATGAATTATGTCACACATACTCATGCATAGTGTTACACATAAGTACACTATGCCCACTTTTATGCGTGACATCCAGGACCAATGTAATAAAGTTCAAGGTGAGTTTTTTACCTTTTGACACTCCATTACATTGGTCCCCATACAGTAGGCTACTTGCGTAAGTCAAAACTGGCACATCACCTCTTTTTTTGACGCATTGCTGTAGTGGCGTCAGTTTTATGACAAACTGCAGCAAGGTGACACTTTTGGGTCGGATGCCTTGTGGCATCCTACCCACGGATACGTCAGAATTTCTGATGCATCCTTGGGACCTTGCGCCATGGAGCCCCATATTGTAAATTTGGCGCATCCATGGTGCCGTAAGGTTTTTTGATGGAGGCATAAGAAGTTTTGACGCAATGCTCCCTTTGCACAGCAATGCGTCATTTCTTGTAAATATGTCCCTAAAAGTTTACCTGTGCTCTCCCTCTGGTAGCTTGGCACAGATCAGTGAGGCTAAACCAAAGAGGCAATGTGTAAAGTATTGGTGCACACACACACAATAACCCAGTGAAAACACTGCAAAAGTACTCCACACTAGTTTAGAAAAATAGCCAATATTTATCTGGGTAAAACAAGACCAAAACAACAAAAATCCAACATATCCAAGTCAAGATGTGAATTTTGCAAGATTAGGTCAAAATGCAGTGCTTAGAAAATGAAGAGCTTCACCTGGGGCTATCTGGTCGCGCTTGACTGAGGCAAATACAAAAGCCCAGTCAGACCCCCATGGAGCACAGACCTGATACAGGAGTGATGCAGACCCACTGACAGTACCTTGATGAATGGATGCTCGGGGAAGATGCATTGAAATATGGAGGTTATGCATCGCTGTTGCAGGCGATGTGTCAGTTCCGAAGTCGGGCAAAGTCGTTGATGTGTCGATGTCAAGAGCACTGTGCGGCAGTTTCGAGGTGTCAATGTCGAAGCTGGGCTGAAGGTGAAGCATTGGTTTGAATCCACGCAGGGCCTGGGATGTGTCAGAATTCAGAGGTGCTGCATCAGCAAAGTTGGGACTGCGTTGTAAGTCAAGGTCGTTGCATCGCACACTCGGTGAGCAGTGTGCCCACTGCTTCGGTGCAGGAAGCAGGAATGTGTCAAATTTTGCATTGAATGCGCCAGTTTCAAATGATTCTTCGGTGTTGATTGGTTGGTTTCTTGGGTTGCAACACCAAACGCTCACTTCCATGGCCCAGGACAGGATTTGGCACCCCTTGGCAGAGCAGGACTCACAGCAGAGGGGCCTGGGTGCTGGAAACATGATGCAGGTGAAGTCATTGATATGCCTGAGACTTCTGTAACAGGAGGCAAGCCCAAACAAGCCCTTGGAGAACCTTAAGAGATGCAGAATGTAGAGAGTAAATTCTAGTCCTCTCAACCCCAGTCAAGAAGCAGCAGGCAGCAGACCAACACAGCAAAGCAAGCAGCAAAGTGGCAGTCGATCCTGGCAGCACAACAGCTGTTCTTCCTGGCAGAAGTGTTCTGAGGATATGGTGTCAGAGGTCCAGGACTTATTACAATTTTAGCTTTTGAAGTAGGGAGATTTCAAAGAAAGGTCCTTCTAGTGCACAAGACCCTTCCCTTCCTTGCCCTGGCTCCAGACACCCCACGGGGGTATGCAACTCTTTGCGGGGACGGGCACATCCCTATTCAGGTGCACGTGTCAGCTCCTCCCTCTCACTCTAGCTCAGCAAGACCCTTAAGCCTGGTGATGGGCCATCAGGATATGCAGGGCACCTCAGCTCCTTTTGTGTGTGACTGTCTAGAGGGAATGCACAAACCCAGCTGTCACCCAACCCAGACATGTATTCTAGAGGCAGGCAAAGGCACAGAAGGGTTAAAGTAAGGAAATGCCAACTTTCTAAAAGTGGCATTTTCAGACCTGCAATTCAAAAACCAACTTCACTGAAAGATGTGTTTTTAAATTGTCCAGAGACAAAAAACTAATTCTTCCTATCTTTTCCCTGTGAGAGGCTGGCTCAGTATATGATGTACACTTATGTAAGTGGACACCTTGCACTGATCCCGACAACCCTTATGGTGATTTTAGTGGTCTTAGACAACCCTAGAAAGCTCTCTAAGTGGTAGCTGTGGAGAGCAGCCTTCAGGCTTCGTCCAGAAGGAGTGTGAAGCAGCTTGTTTTACCAGAACATAATCTTATTGGTATAGATTAAGGGAAAAAGAACCACACAGTGTATTTATAAAAATATGTATTTATTATCAGACACTCACTAACACATACAGATATCCCCTAGCCGGGCATGTACACAATGCAAACAATAATCGGCAATAGAAACACAGAATACACAGTGGTCCCCAGGGGGAGACCAAACCATATACTAAAATAGTGGTATGAGAACCACGACTCGAGTCAAGACAATAGTCAGAGGACGTAGAAGAGCCGGGGACCCAAGGAACCACCCAAGGTGAGCATCTAGGAGCCCCACAGAGGTTATGTTCAGTGTAGGAACACAACCGCGTTCTCCGTACAAATCAACGTGTAAGTCGCGTTGCAATTTTAAAGAAAGAGGACCCTTCCCAGTGGACCCTGAAGAAACCCCATGGAAGACAAGAGGTTGGAAAGCCACCCCACCCATGTATACCCTTAGAACCAGGTTACCTGCACCAGGCAAGAAGGGAGCATAAGCGTGAAGTGGCATCAGAAACCGTCGTCTAACTCAATGGGAGACTTCAAGAAGATGCCAGTGCTGAAGTAGGTGCAAGTGTTCAATGGAACCCAAAGGAGGATTCAAGATGTGAAGAACCTGCAAGCAGAGGGGACAGAGTCTATGCCACTCAGGAGTGACCAGGAGACACGAAAGATGAATGCCCACCGATGTCGGGTGCTGCAGGAATGCTGATGGTGACCTTGAAACTGCAGCTGTGTGGACCAGGCGACGCTGTGGAAGACCAGGAGCCGTACACAAGCTTTCCCACATTGGATGTCGATAGTTGAGGGGTCGGTGTCCAGCGGGAGCACCAACAAGCCTTGGCCTCTGCAACCAACAAGGAAGTTGAAGAAGGTGCAATGTCAGGACCTGCAAGGTCCAGGAGACTCACCACAAGCAGGGGAGTCAGGCCAGACCCGAGCAATCAGGGGAGCTAAAGAATTCAAATGTGACCCTCGACAGGACCTACAGGCTGGAGGCACTGGAAGTCATAAGAGGACCTCGAGCAGCTTACCAAAGAAGCAGGCCCACGGTGCAAGCAATGCGGTGTGGTCGAAGATTCTGGTCACTGGAGATGCTTGAAGTCTGGCTACTTGGAGCCCAAAGATCTTGGTGGAAGGAAGCCAACCAGCCTTTGCAATGGCAAGTCAACGTGTTGCTCATGGGTTCGGTTCCTGCGGCTCCGACAAGGGTTACTGGCCTCAAACTTGGTGAGAAGACAGGGCAGGCCGCAAGGGATGTGGAGAACCACCACCTGTGTTGCTGAGCCTTTCAGAGTCCGTGGGATCCCAGGATCAGCAGACCGGTCAGCTTAGTTGCAGTGCCTGCAGATGCAGGGAAGTGACTCCTTCACTTCAAGGGAGATTCCTTCAGGTGTCTTGAATGCCCACAGGCCTTGGAGGGTTTCCTGTATGGAGCACAGGCACGAACATTGCAGCAGACAAGCAGGGCGAAGGGATCAGGAGCAGCAGGAGTCTTCCCGGTTGCAGCGTTGATACCCAGACCGAAGCACAGCGAAGTCCAGAGTGCCCAGACGGTCGAAGTTGAAGTGGGGTCTGAATTGAATCGTGTCCCACGACGAATCTCGGGACCCACCCTCAGGAAAGCCCTTAAGTACCCTAAGGAAAGGGTTGGGACGATTCATGGTTCCTTCCCAGGGGAGGGGTTGGACAGTGGGGAGGATACTCCCCTGTCCTTTGTCCAGTTTCGCGCCAGAGCGGGAGCCAATCGCTCCCTGAGCTGGTTTGAACTGGACTTTGCAAGGAGGGCACCAAATGTGCCCTTCAAGCAGACTGAGTGGCGGTGACAAGCGCTCCCACCCGGCCCCAATACACTAAACCCTTTCTGGGAGGTGGTCACACCTCCCTGTGACAGGATACCTATTGTTCTGCCTTCCTCTGCTCGAGCTTGCCTCAGCAGCAGGAAGGCAGAGTCGTGTCTCTGGTCGGCAGCAGCCATGTTGTGCTGACCGGGTCTAGAAGACTGGTACCTGGAGCACTGAGGGTCTATCCCAGGGCCTTTGCAGTGCCTGGAATCATACCTCCCACACCGTTTAGGGTGTGGGGGTATAATATGATACCAAACATGACAGGGTTCGTTACAGCCAGTTTTGAGATGGTCATCGCGTAATGACGTGGTGCCCCTCTATAGGTTATATGGCTGTCTCGCTCACAACCCGGGAGAATGGACTCTGAAGGCTGTGGGGGTGTCCTGCTCATGCAGGGGCACCCTCACACTTAGAACCAAGCACCCTGCCTCCAGAATTGAAAAGGCCTGCTTTAGGGGTGACTTATAGGTTTTAAGTGCATTGACCCTAGATATAGGAAACATATATCTTTTGTAAGTGGGGCTAGCCCCAGCTTACACAGGCTGCAATGGCAGGCCTGTAGTGATAGTTTGAATGGTCTCCCATAGGTGGCATAATACATGCATCAGCCTATGGAGGACCTCTGGGGTACCTATGCCCTGGGTACCCTAGTACCATATACTAGGGACTGATAAGGGTACCCCAGTATCCAATCTGCGATGTACCTGAGTACTTACCATAACAATTTAAGGGAGAAAGCAGAGAGACTGGGGTCCTGGTTAGCAGGATCCCAGTCAGACTAGTCAGAAATAGCATAGCACCAGGCAAAACGTGGGGGTAGCCATAAAAGCAGATTCTACTTTCCTACACAACCCCCCAAACCCCCATATGTAAGGAGATGAGACTAACCTTGCCCAGTTGAGTCTTCATTTTCTAAGTGGAAATATCTGGAGAGTTCATCTGCATTGGCATGGTTACTGTCAGGTCTATGTTCCACTGAATAGTCCATCCCCTGTAGGAAAATGGACCACCTCAAAAGTTTGGGGCTTTCACCCTTCATCTGTTTCAGCCATAAGAGGGGCTTGTGGTCTGTCTGAACAATGAAGTGAGTGCCAAATAGGTATGGCCTCAGCTTCTTCAGGGCCCAGACCACAGCAAAGGCCTACCTCTCAATGACTGACCAACGTTTCTCCCTGGGGGTCAACCTTCTGCTGATAAAAGCTACTGGTTGATCCTGGCCCTCTGCATTAAGTTGTGATAACACAGCCCCTACCCCTATCTCAGATGCATCTGTCTAACCAATGAACGTTTTGGAGTAGTCAGGAGTTTGCAGGATGGGAGCAGTGCACATGGTCTGCTTTAGGTCATCAAATGCCTTTTGACAGCTTACTGTCCACTGAACTTTCTTGGGCATTCTTTTTGATGTCAGATCATTCAGGGAAGTCACAATGGACCCATATCCCTTCACAAATCTTCTATAGTACCCAGTAAGGACCAAGAAAGCTCTGACCTGAGTCTGGGTAGTGGGAACAAACCAGTCCACAATGGTCTGGATTTTGCTCTCCAATGGTTGAACCTGGCCTCCACCTACCAGGTTACCCAAGTATACAACCTTGATCTGCCCTATCTGGCACCTGGTGGCCTTGATAGTGAGGCCTGCCTTGTGCAGAGCCTCTATCAATCAATCAGGGAGTTTTAAGCACGCTACTCCCCCGTGAGGGTCTCAAGGCACTGGTGGGGGGGAGCAGCTCCGGTCAGTCAAAGAGCCAGGTCTTGTGGGTCTTCCTGAAGATGTGCAGGGTGGGGGCGCATCTGATGTCGATCGGGAACTCGTTGCAGGTCTTGGCCTCAATGTAGGAGAAGGTTCTTCCTCCCGTTCTTGCTCTTTGGATGGGCGGGGGTTTGGCGAGGTCGCCGGATTGGAGATTTCTCTTGGGTGCGTGGAAGGGGATTCTATTGTTGAGATATTGGGGTCCGGTGTTGTGGAGGCATTTGTAGACGTGGGTGAGTATCTTGAAGGTTACTCTCTTTTCAACGGGGAGCCAGTGGAGGTTACGCAGGTATTGGGTGATGTGTTCATGTCGAGGGATGCTGAGGACGAGTCTGGCTGCGGTGTTCTATATGGTCTGGAGTTTGCGGAGCAGAGGCTTGTTGATTCCGGCATAGAGGGCGTTTCCGTAGTCCAGTCTACTGGTTATGAGTGGGTGGGAGGGTGATGGTCTTCCTTGATTCAGGGGGGATCCATTTGAAGGTCTTTCGGAGATTGCAGAGGGTGTTGAAGCAGGTGGAGGCGACGGCATTGACCTGTCACTTCACGGAGAGGGAGGAGTCGAGTACGATGCCAAGGTTTCGGGCATGGTCCGTGGGGGTGGGGAGGATGCCTAGGGCAGTGGGCCACCAGGTGTTATCCCATGCAGAGGGGGAGTGTCCGAGGACAAGGCCATCTGTCTTTTCTGAGTTGAGCTTCAGGCAGCTGCTGCTCATCCAGGATGCAACATCCTTCATTCCTTCCTGGGAACTGAATCTGGTGGTGATGGGGTCCTTGGTGAGGGAGAGGATGAGCTGGGTGTCGTCGGCATAGGATACTATGCTGAGTCCATGCTGTCTGACGATGGTGGCGATGGGGGCCATGTAGATGTTGAAGAGCGTGGGGCTGAGTGGCGATCCTTGGGGTACTAAGCAGTTGATTTCCGTGGGTTCGGAGAGGAAGGGTGGCAGTCTGATTCTTTGGGTTCTGAAGGAAGTGACCCATTTAGGGCAACCCGGGTCTCTCTAGACCTCCACTAATCTTTTGTCCAATGAAGAGTCGATGACGTAGTAGAGAATGCATATAGACTAGTTTATTCATAAGATACACTGCAGTGGAGTCCAGTCTGACCAGCCTCCTGTGATGGCTGACGAGGGACTGACTCTAGCAAGCATAAAGTTACATTATGTATGTTGTGGAGCCCTCTAAGACCCGCCTATTATGGAAAAACACTGGTAGCTGTCGTAATACAATGGAGGTACAGAACATGAGTTTCGATTCCACAGCCTGGCACAAGCTATCTACTGCCCAAGGTCATCTAGCTCATCCTCCCATAAGACAGGTGGGAGAAGGCCTTGATGAAACAGCAGAAGAATGCAATAATGAATGAGTTTTCAGCATTGGAGAAACAAAACTTACCAAAGCCCTTTCTCGTAAATGAATAAGTAACAGTTTCGATTGTAATAGAAAATGGTGTCTAAGAAAGACAAAATGGCGGCATGGATGTCAACCTAACAAACATAATACCTACATCCTCTGCCTGCGTATGCACACGATACAATAATACTGCATTAGCTATATCAATGCTAACCTTCAATGGAGTAATATGCGAGTAATACAGCAGTTTTGCGAGTCAATTCTAACAGTTCTGCCGGTGAGGAAGGAGCAGAGCCAGTCGAGGGCGGTTCCCTGTATGCCGGCGTCATGGAGTCTGGCGGTGAGTGTGTGGTGGGAGACGGTTTCGAAGGCTACCGAGAGGTCAAGTAGGATCAGGGTTGTTGTGTGTCCTTGGTCGAGGAGGGTGTGGATGTTGTCTGTGGCGGCGAATAGGTCAGTTTCGGTGCTGTGGTTGCTGCGGAATCTGGATTGGGAGGGGTCAAGGATGGAGTTTTCTTCGATGAATTTCGTTAGTTGGACATTGACGGTCTTCTCAGTGACTTTGGCTGCAAAGGGGAGGAGGTCCATGGGATCTGTTGAAGACTTCTTGAGAAGGGGTCTGACTTCTGCGCATTTCCAGTCGTCGGGAAAGATGCCAGTTTCGAAGGTGGCGTTGATGGTGCTTCGTAGTTCCGGAGCGTTGGCGCCTGTGGAAGATGTGCGGGGGGCAGGAGTCCATGGGGGCTCCTGAGTGGATGCCTTTCATGGTCGATGTGGTGCCTTCGGTGGTGGCTGGGGTCCAGGAGGAGGTGGTGGGCTGGCTGGCGTTGCTGGAGGAGGGAGTGGTTTCGGAGTCAGGTGTCTGGTTGTTGAAGTTGTCATAGAGGCCCTTGATTTTCAGATGGAAGTAGGAGCCAAGCTTGTTGCAAAGGTCCTGGGAGGTGGTGATGTCTGTGGTTTCGCTGGGGGGTTTGGTGAATTCCTGGATGATGTTGAAGAGTTCCTTGGAGTTGCTGGAGTTGGCGAGGATTTTGTTCTGGATGAAGGTCCTTTTGGTTGATCTGATGCGTTGGTGGTATTCTGACATGGTGTTCTTGTAGGTGGTGCGGTCTTCCGAAGATTTGCTGTTTCTCCAGTTCTTCTCGAGACGTCTGCAGGTGCGTCTGGATTCTTGGAGGTCGGCGGTGAACCAGGTGTCCTTTCTGGGGCGCTATCTGTTGGGGTTACGTAGGGGTGCGAGTTTGTCTGCACAGTTGGTGATCCATCTGTGGAGTTCTTTGGCCGCAAGGTTGGTGTCGGTCGCGGAGGTGGGGGTGGGGGTGTCACGGTTGAGGGTGGCATTGAGCTGCTCCTCGGTGACCTTGCTCCAGTTTCTTCGTGGAGGGTGGGGTGCAGGTTTGGGCGGCATGGGTTTGCTGACGTGGAAGTGTACGCAGTGGTGGTCCGTCCATGGGGGTTGCGTGGTGTGGCTGAAGTGGATGTTGTTACTTCCTGCGAAGATGGGGTCGAGGGTGTGTCCTGCTTGTGGGTGAGGTTGGTGATGAGTTTTTTCAGTCCGAGGATGGCAAGGTTTTCCAGGAGGGTGGCGGAGTTGGGGTTGCTGAGGTTGTCGAGGTGGAAGTTGAGGTCTCTGATGAGCATGTAGTCCAAGGAGGCGATGGCTTGGGGCGCGATGAGGTCGGCGATGGTGGTGGTGAATGCAGTTCGAGGTCCGGGAGGTCTGTAGGCAAGGTTGCCTCCTAGGGTCATTCTGGGGCTGGTCTAGATCTGGAAATGGAGGTGTTGGGTGGTGGGCGGGCTGTCGCTCAAGCTGGAAGTCAGAGGGAGCTCTTGTGCACAATGGCAAGTCTTCCTCCTGGGCAGTTGGGGTGGTCCTTCCACTGGATCTTGTACCCGTCAGGGATGGCGGTGGCGATGTCAGTGGCGGAGGTGGGGTTGGTCCAAGTTTCTGTGAAGAAGGTGACATCTGGCGAGAGGGTGTCGTGGAGGTCCCAGATCTCCATGGCGTGTCTGTCCAGGGAGAGCACGTTGAGGAGGATGCACTTCAGGGCTTCAGTGGTGTTGGCGTCCGATGTGGGGGCGGTGACCGTAGGGGTGCAGGGGGTGGTGAAGGTCTGACAGCAGTGACGGCAGGAGAACTGGCCGTGGGTGGTGTTCAGCATGGACAGCTGCCAGTTTTTGTCCCTTCCAGGGTTGAGTGTGCGGAGGGCAGCTGAGTCATAGCAGAGGGTGGTCGGAAATCCACGGTCCCTGGCTCTGGTAGCGGCCGGGTCGCGAACGGGTGCAGACGGGCTTGCCTTTGGTATGCCCGCAGCTGCCGCCATTACATAGGGAAGGGGGAGGGAAGCTCAGCTGGGAGGCATGAGCGGGATCCGGCATGGGGGAGGGGCCGTGGGGCAAGCAGCAGCAGAAAAAGGGCGGCAAAACAGGCACAACAACGGCACAGGAAAGGACAGTACAAACAGTGAAAACACAGGCAAAAAACACACAGTACAGAAAAAGACAATTTACAGGCACAATTAGTAAAGACAGACAAAGACAGAAAAACGGGCACAAAACAAAGGACAGACAACAGCAGACCAGCAGAAGAGAAAGGCTCTCCCACTGGACTATCAGGGATGAGGCGCAGGCAGGAGCCTGCGGGTCTAGGAGGGCTTCAAACACCTACCAGGAAGAGGTAGGACATTTCTGAGATGCCCAAGTGGAGCTAAAGACAGCTATATCCAGATATGCTGCACTATAGGCTTCCAGACCTGTTAAGACTTTATTCACTAGCCCCTGAAATGTGGCAGGTGCATTCCTTAGACCAAAGGTCATCACAGTAAATTGATAATGCCCACTAGGGGTTGAGAATGCTGTTTTTGGCTTGGCATCCTCAGCTAGTCTAATTTGCCAATAGCCAGTTCTCAGGTCAAATGTGCTCAGGAACTTGGTTGAGGCCAAAGTATCTATGAGTTCATCTGCCCTGGGAATTGGTTTGGCAGTTCGGGCTGGACTGTTCCCTTGAGGCACAGGGTCAAGACTGATTTGCATATAGCTGTGTCTGAACTGGGGTGGCGAAGTAAGCTAAAGAACGATGATGAATTCAACCCAGATCTGTGACTGGGGGTGAGTGTCTGAAAAGTTTCAGCGCTCCGTCCATCATCTCCTTGTGTTTGCTCTGGGAATTAGATGAGCATCACTCCTAGTGACTGCATTGAGGCTCTGTAGTCCACACAAAACCTCATCTCTCTTTTTTCCAACCTTGGTGTTAGGTTTTGGCACAAGGACTACTGGACTAGCCCAGGGGCTATCAGAAGGCTCAATTACCCCCAATTACAGCATCTTTTGGAGCTCTGTCCTGATGCACTCCCTGACATGGTCAGGCTGTCTGTAGATTTTATTCTTCGCAGGCAGACTGTCACCTGTGTCTACTTCATGGGTACACCAAGTGGTTTGACTGGGTGTCAGGGAGAACATTCTTCTCTACTGATCCATCATCAGGATTCTAAGAGAGGAGATCAGGGAGCGGGTCACTCTCTTCCTCCTGTCCCTCATCAGTTGCCATGAGCGAGCCCATGTCAGCCCTGTCAACAAAAGGTTTCAGGCGGTTCACATGAATGGGGACTTCTTGGGGTACCTAGGTCCACTAAGTAAGTGACTTCACCCTTTTGTTCAAGTATGGTGTGGGTGGGGTCCACTCCACTTATCTTGGAGAGCTGCTGGGGCCACAGGCTCCAACCCCCACACTCTCTGACCTACCTGGTAAACAGTCAAGACAGGCTTTTGGTCATGCCAAGCTTTTTAAAGTTCTTGGCTAGCCTCCAGGTTTTTGCTGGCCTTCTTCATGTACTCAGGCCGAGGACAAAGTCCATAATGTCCTGTTTAGGAGGTTTGAAAGGTTGCTCCCAACCCTCCTTCACTAGACACATGGGACACCTAACTGGATATCCAAACAGAAGCTCAAATGGGCTGTAGCCAACCCCCTTCTGAGGAACCTCTCTGTAGACAAAGAGAAGGCAGGGCAGTAAGACATCCCATTTTCACCTAAGCTTGTCTGGGAGTCCCATGATCATACCCTTGAGGGTCTTGTTGAACCTTTCAACAAGCCCATTGCATTGTGGATGGTAGGGTGTGGTAAACTTATAGTTTACTCCATACTCTTTCCACATTGCAGTGATGTAACTTGACATGAAGTTGGTACCTCTGTCAGTTAAGACCTCCTTAGGGAACCCCACTCTGGAAAAGATCCCCATGAGGGCCCTAGCCACCACAGGAGCTGTGGTGGTCCTAAGGGGAATAGCTTCTGGCTACCTAGTGGCATGGTCCGCCACCACTAGTATATAACTGTGCCCAGATGCAGTTGGAGGGTTCAAGGGAGCAACAATGTCAATCCCTACTCTCTCAAAGGGAACCTCAACCACTGGAAGTGGATTTAAGGGGGCCTTTGTGGTGCCACCTGACTTACCAATGGCTTGGCAAGTGGTACAGGAGCGGCAAAACACCTTTGTGTCTTCAGACATATGGGGCCGGTGAAAGTGAGGGACAAGCCTGTCCCAAGTCTTGCTTTGCCCTAAGTGTCCTGCAAGAGGAATATCATGTGCTAGGGAGAGTAGGAAACCTCTGAACTTCTGGGGTATTACCAACCTCCTGGTGGCACCAGGCTTGGGGTCTCTACCTTCAGAGTATAGAAGTCCATCCTCCCAATAAATCCTATGGGACCCACTGATATTCCCTGCTTCCTCAGCAGCAGTTTGCTGTCTGAGGGGTTCATGAGAGGGGCAGGACTGCTGCTCTAAACTCAGATCTGCCCTGGAAGGGCCCCTTGCCCCCAAGAACTCTGCCTGGTCAGGCCCAAGCTCCTCTGGGACAGTTCCTTGACAGGGGCTAAGATCATCTCCCTCAGGAGACTGATCTTCACTGAGAGTTTGTGAGGAGGGCAATTCCTTATCCTTCTTGCTCCTTCTCTTGGGAAGCACCTGGTCCATTTTTCCAGGATCCAGTGCTTTTTCAGTGGTGAGCTGCTTGGCCTGAGCCCTGGTGACAGCAAACACACTGGCAGAGATGCCCATCATCTCTGCCTGAGTCCTGAACTCCACTTCAGACCAGGCTGAAGTTCTTAGATCATTGCCCAACAAACAATCTACAGGTAGGTCTTGAGATATCACAACCCTCTTAGGTCCAGTTACCCCTCCCCAGCTGAGGTTCACAGCTGCCAAGGAATGGTCACTCCTGACATTGCTAGCGTTCGTGACTTGGTACACTTGTCCAAGTATGATCAGTTCATGGGGATACAAATTTCTCTGGCACCATAGTGACACTGGCCCCTGTATCCCTATAAGCCATTGTTCTTTCCATTGATTAAAGGCTGTTGTCTGTACTTGCCCTTGTTAGAGGGACTGACTAGTAAGATGGCAAAATCCATGCCACCATCACAGACTAAAACAGCCTGAGCTGGTGTTCTAACTAAGTCAGAACCCATCTCAGTACCCAAGGTTAACCCCACTAATCCCTTGTTTGCTGTACTACCACTTGTACTTGTGCTAGGGGGAGCAGGTGCCTTAGGGGCAGTGATAGTAGGAGCAGTTCCCTTGGCCTTTGGACAATGAGCATCTTTTGTCCAATGGGTCTTCACCTTACAGAAGTAACACCAAGGTTTCTTTTTGCCTTTCTTGGAACTTTGGGACTCACCCCCAGATGCAGGTTTTTGTGGCCCTTGAGAAGACTCTTTTTTATCTTTAGCCTTGTCCCCACCCTTATCTTGAGAATTAGAAGAATCTTGCTTCTTCTGGTCACCTCCATTACCATGGTTTTGCTGCTTAACCCTGGTGTGAACCCATTTGTCTGCCTTCTTTCCCAATTCTTGGGGAGAGGTTAGATCAGAGTCCACCAGGTACTGGTGCAAAAGCTGGTTCCGACAATTATTAAGGATCTGCTCCCTCATAATCAAATTGTACAATCCTGGGTGGTCCTCTACCTTTCTTCCATGAAGCCAGCCTTCCAGAGCCTTAATAGCACTGTCCACAAAATCTACCCAGTCCTGGGTGTGTGCCTTCTGGGTGTCTCTGAACTTAATCCTATACTGTTCAGTGATTAAGCCAAACCTGTCTATGAGAGCACTCTTCAGTACTGAGTAATTGTCAGCATCCTCCTCTCTAACAGTGAGGAGCTTATCTCTACCCTTGTTAGCAAAGGAGAGCCACAAGATAGCTGCCCACTGCTCTTGAGGGGCCCTCTGAACTTTACAGGCCCTCTCCAAAGCAGTGATCCATTTATCAATATCATCCCCCTCCTGGTAAGGAGGGACTATCTTGTTCAGGTTCCTATGGTCAAGAGAAGGGTCTCTAACCCTAGGGACACTGCTGCTGCCACCATGGGACTGTAGTCCCAATTTCTTCTAAGCTTTCTGGATTTCTAGGGACTCTTTGTCACGGGCCAACTGATCTTGCCTAAGTCTTGCTTTCTCAGGTTCAATCTGTTGGTACTCCCTGTCAAATGAGTTGACCATCCTACTAGATATGGAGGTCCCTATAGAATGTCCTGAAGCATTGGATTCTCTAGAGGAGGATTTAGACATCCTTGGTCGACTCTGGACCCTCCCAAAAGAAACAAAGGGAGACCCACTTCTGGGGGCACCCTCTGTGCCATTTGCACTATCCTATGGGGATCCGAGTTCTCCAGGTGGGAGTCATGAGACTCCTCCTGGTCAGGGTCAGAATTAAGGTCCCAAATACCTCAACGACAGAATCAACTTCCACGTACCCAAAAGAAACCTCCGATCTTCCAACCTCGCAATGGCCGAAACCCCACGCATCCACAGAGCCAGAGCAGGCGGAAGATCCTTCTCTCACATTGCAGCCAAGACCTGGAACGAGCTACCGGCAGACATCAGACGTGCCCCCTCCCTGAACACCTTCAGGAAGACCCTCAAGACCTGGCTCTTTGGCTAAACAGATCTGCGAACCCCCCCCCCTCAGCGCCTTGAGACCCTCACGGGTGAGTAGCGCGCTTACAATTCCCTGATTGATTGATTGAAGGTCAACAAGAGGGTTCCCTCCTGACCCATCTTCTGTCCCTGGCACACCCACTCTGTCCTGTTCATCTGACCCACTAGCTTTCTGTAGGTCATCCAACAGTAACACCTCTAGGAGGCGTTGAGTATTAGGGCCTTTCCCTGTCTTAAGCTTCCTAGAGGAACACAGGGCCATCAGTTCCTGGAACGTGAGGTCACTGTATCTAGAAGGCAGAGAGTCACTGGCATCTCCTTTAGAAGATATACTAGATGTAGTGAGGTGTTGCACCTACCTAACCTAGTGGGAACTAAACTCTCTGAGGTTGGAGAAAGGGTTGTGCAAGACCCTTCACTTCCCAACCCTAAGTTCAGTAGGATTTACTTATTCTAAGCTTGTATTATATGTGCCTAGTATTAGTGATGGTTTTTCAATTAATCCACACCAGGATTATCCGGTAAAACAATGCAGGCTTGAATTCCAACCACTGCACACCAATGTGAGAGGCTGGCTCATTATATGATGTACACTTATGTAAGTGGACACCTTGCCATGATCCAGACAACCCTTATGGTGATTTTAGTGGTCTTAGACAACCTTAGAAAGCCCTCTAAGTGGTAGCTGTGGAGAGCAGCCTTCAGGCTTAGTCCAGAAGGAGTGTAAAGCAGCTTGTTTTACCAGAACATAATCTTATTGGTATAGATTAAGAGAAAAAGAACCACACAATGTATTTATAAAAATCTGTATTTATTATAAGACACTCACTAACACATACAGATATCTCCTAGCCGGAGATATACACAATGCACACAATTCTTTGCAATAGAAACAGGTAAGTA
The DNA here is from genome assembly GCA_963921515.1 of Calotriton arnoldi. Taxonomy (NCBI): domain Eukaryota; kingdom Metazoa; phylum Chordata; class Amphibia; order Caudata; family Salamandridae; genus Calotriton; species Calotriton arnoldi. The sequence goes on along the minus strand of CAWUFW010002820.1, from coordinate 1,845,071 downwards.
GCACAGAATACACAGTGGTCCCCAGGGAGAGACCAAACCATATACTAAAATAGTGGTATGCGAACCCCGACTTGAGTCAAGACAATAGTAAGAGGACGTAGAAGTGCTGGAGACCCCAGGAGCCACCCAAGGTGAGTATCTAGGAGCCCCACGGAGGTCGTGTGCCGTGTAGGAACACGACCGCGTTCTCCATACAAATCAACGTATAAGTCGTGGTTGCAATTTTAAGGAAAGAGGACCCTTCCCAGTGGACCCTGAAGAAATCCCGTGGAAGGCGAGAGGTTGGAGAGCCACCCCACCCGTGGATACCCTTGGAACCAGGTTACCTGCACTAGGGAAGCCGGGTGCATAGGTGTGAAGTGGCGTCGGAAACCGTTGTCTAACTCAATGGGAGACTTCAGGAAGATGCCGCTGGTGAAGAAGGTGAAAGTGTACGGTGGAACCCAAAGGTGGATTCAAGATGTGAAGAACCTGCAAGCAGAGGGGACAGAGTCTATGCCACTCAGGAGTGACCAGGAGGCATTGAAAACGAATGCCCACCGATGTCAGGTGCTGCAGGCAGTGCTGCGGGTGACCTTAAAACTGCAGCTGTGAGGACCAAGTGATGCTGTGGAAGACCAGTAGCCATACACGAGCTTTCCCACGTTGGATGTCGAGAGTTGAGGTGTTGGTGTCTGGCGGGAGCACCAACAAGCCTTGGCAACTGCAACAAATGAGGAAGTTGAAGAAGGTGCAATGTCAGTACCAGCAAAGTCAAGGAGACTCACCACAAGCAGGGGAGTCAAGGCAGGCCCTAGCAATCAGGGGAGAGCAAAGAATTCAAATGTGACCCTCGACAGAACCCACAGTACAGAGGCACTGAAGTTGCAAAAGGACCTCAAGCAGCTTACCAAAGAAGCAGGCCACGGTGCAAGCAATGTGGTGTGGTCAAAGATTCTGGTCACTGGAGATGCTTGAGGTTGGGACTACTTGGAGCCCAAAGATCTTGGTGGAAGGAAGCCAACAAGCCTTTGCAACAGCAGGTCGGCGCAGTGCACAGGGCTTCGGTTCCTGCGGGTCTGACGAGGGATGCTGGCCTCAAACTTGGTGAGAGTACCGGGCAGGCCTCAGGGATGTGGAAAACCACATCCTGTGTTGCTGGGCCTTTAGGAGTCTGTGGGAGCCCAGGATCAGCAGACCGGCCAGCTTAGTTGCGGTGCTTGCAGTTGCAGGGAAGTGACTCCTTCACTTCAAGGGAGATTCCTTCAGGCGTCTTGGATGCCCACAGGCCTTGGAAGGTTTCCTGTATGGAGCACAGGCACGGAAGTTGCAGCAGACGAGCAGGGCGAAGAGATCAGGAGCAGCAGGAGTCTTCCCGGTTGCAGCCTTGATGCCCAGAGCGAAGTCCAGAGTGCCCAGACGGTAGAAGTTGAAGTGGTGTCTGAATTGAATCGTGTCCCACGACGAATCTCAGGACCCTCCCTCAGGTAAGCCCTTAAGTCAGAGGTCTTCAAACCTTTTGATGCTGAGACCCCCCTGTCAAAATATTTTAGGCATAAGGACCCCCTCCTGACAAAAATTTCTAGAACTTAGTACTCCTCATCATTGACACCTATCAACAACCATAAACGCCCCCAATTCCCATCGCAAATAATTTTTACATTGGGAAAATAATATTAAACAGTGTTTATCAAACCAAAGGTCAGTGAGCGTGGGGGCGTGGTCAAAGGTGTGGCTAAAAACAAAGGGTCTAATTTATGAGGAATTGGCGTATGGCAGAGCCGCAAGTCTTCTTGCTGCCCTGTCCTACGCCAATGTGAAAGGGCAGGAATGCACCTTTTTTATGAAATATGGTACATTCCTGTCCTTTCCCACTGCGTTGGTGCTAGGGTGACCAACCGTCCGTAATTTTCAGGGACCGCCCGTAAATTATCCCTAATGTCCGTGATAGTTGTGTTAACGGACGGAATTTGTCCGTAATTTTAGCCTCTCCACTAAAAAACGAAAGTTAATTCACCCAATTGTGATTCCCCAGCTGAAGAGAGGGAGTCGCCTGTGCTGCATTCCGGAGAGAGGGGCAGAGGGCTAAAAAGAAAGGAGCCTTCTAGCCAGAGTGTCTGCTTCTCCAAAGAAATGCAAATGTGTGCAATTAGCAAATGTTAAAGCTGTTTTGGAGCCGGTATTTCCTTGAATTGATGGAGTCGCTTGAAACTTTCTGATAACTGGCATTATCTGCTATGCGCGAGCCTATAACTTTAAGATGGCTTTGAATTGCAGTGGGCCCTGTACCCAGTGTTTAATATTGGTGAAATATTCACAGGTAAAACAGATTTTCAACAAGACCGCACTGCTTGTCTTCTCCCTCTCCTCAGAAGTGCCATCCCATTCACTCTCCGATAGACAATAAGAGAGGGCGTTTTGAAACGTTGTGTAATATCACTGCAAGGTTCGCTACATTTTGTGTGAAATGCCCAGACACACCGGCCCAGTGACAGATAAAAACGGAAATACATTTCTTTGAAATCATTCTCGGTAACAGACGTTCCGCCAGTTATTTGTGTTGGGTGTAATTATTTTTTCCTCTGAAGTATAGATATGGCGTAAGTGCATGATACAGAAACATTAACGGTCACCTTTGCTTAACCTTCTCACACGCTGTTTTTGCTTAACCGACCATTTTTTATTAGCCAGTCAGTCAGTCAAAGAAACTTTATATCGGCTATACAGCCATAAAAGCACAAATGATTGTAACAATACATAATTTACAAAAAAATTATAATACCCAACGATTGATTGTTAAGAAGATAATACAAAGAACCATTAAATCCATGGGGAATAATATGCTATAATTTTATAAAGTGTTTTCTGTCCCCACTATTACTCCACACCCTGTGATTAACCACCATATGTATCAGCTGTTGCCAAATTATCTTAAAACAGAAGTTTAAAAGACATTTAAGACAATAAAAATATAAACGTTTAAAAAAATAATTTAGAAATAGAACATTAAAATTACTAGACAAAAAGAAAAATATCAAAACAATTTCCCTAGTTGGAGATATGTGCAAATTTAGATCAATAACATCTAATGAGAGAACATAATTAAATATTACCCGGCTCTTTTCCCTTTATAATGCCTCTACGTATACACCACATCGCGAATAAAAGTCTCGAGGTGGCGACTACGAATAATGGGTGTGTCTCATATTTTAGTAACCTAAAAACCTAGAAAAGTATAACATGGAGTTTGGTTTCTTCTGTCAAAGTGCACGCAGGACAATCTAGTTGAGTAACTCCCTTCCATTTGTTTGTAAATGCACGGAGCGGGAGCGTCCCGTGTCTGAATTGTAAAAACAATTTCTTTGCCATGGAAGGTTGGATATTGTCCAGGGCCGACTCCAACTTGTATTGCTGTTTGACATCCAGAAACCTGGAGATATAATAGAGACGCTTGTGCAACGCAGATTCAAAAAAAGTGACGCTCCGGCATTGCAAGCCTCTCATAAATCAGCCCCAAGATATTTTGTTATTTTTTTAGGTCTTTCGCCAACAGTGTGGCTTAAATGAAAAATATATTTAAAAAAGTAGTTACTCAGTGAGAAATGCACTGTAGTACATTAGGAAACCTCTATTAGTTAATGCACTGCAGAGGTCTGTGTGTAACCAGAGAGCCACAGAATTAAATTTGGTTGGTGCAGTGGAGAATAGTGACTTGTGTATTTTTAGTGCTACAAGGTCACAGCCTGTGACAGAAAGCACTGCGAATGTATAAGTCATTATTTTATACTTGCATTACACACATTATAAAACAGACTGCTACAAACTGTGCAAATGGTTTTAGGATAAAATGGAGCTTCGAAAATGTAGATTTTATTAATACCAGACCATAAGTAATGCGATATTTGTTTTTGCATAACTGTCCCTTCAACACCTCCTCAAGGCTGCTACGCGCTGTGTACATGCAATTATGATTAAAAGCATGCACTTCACAGCCCAGTTGTTAACTTTTCGTACTACCACAAGAAAAAACAAATCTTTGCCATCACAATGTTTGGAGTGATTCGAGCAATTAAAGCCAGAACCGCTCCCAAGTACCCTTTACATTTGCAGATTAGCTCGCACATTTACATTTCATTCAGGCTAGCAGGCACCCTGGCACAAAGGATTGTTTTACCTGTCTGCCCAGCCTTTTACTTTCACAGAACAGGAGACTCTATTAACTTTGGCTGAAGCATTGAAGCGTCCTGGACGGTTGCCCTTTTCCTTTTTATAAGTTTTAGATTCCAGAGAGAAGTGAGGCCTGGAAATGTGCGACCCCCTTCCCAGGACTACACGGCCCCCCTGGGGGTCGCGCCCCACAGATTGAAGACCTCTGACTTAAGTGCCCTAAGGAAAGGGTTGGGATGATTCAGGGTTCCCTCCCAGGGGAGGGGTTGGACAGTGGGGAGGATACTCCCCTGTCCTTTGTCTAGTTTCGCACCAGAGCTGGAGCCAACGACTCCCTGGGCTGGTTTGAACTGAACAATGCAAGGAGGGTACCAAATGTGCCTTTCAAGCAGACTGAGTGGCGCTGACAAGCACTCCCACCCTGCCCCAATACACTAAACCCTGTCTGGGAGGTGGTCACACCTCCCTGTGGCAGGATACCTATTGTTCTGCCTCCCTCTGCTTGAGCTTGGCTCAGCAGCAGGAGGGCAGAATTGTGTCTTTGATCAGCAGCAGCCATGTTGTGCTGTCCGGATCTAGAAGACTGGTACCGGGAGCACTGAGGGCCTAACGGAGGGCCTTTACAGTGCTTGGAATCATACCTCCCACACTGTTTACGGTTTGGAATCATACCTCCCACACCGTTTACGGTGTAGGGGTATGACTCCAACAAGTTTGATACCAAACATGGCAGGGTTCGTTACAGCCAGTTTCGAGATGGTCATCGCGTAATGATGCGTTGCCCCTCTATATGTTATACGGCTGTCTCACTCCCAACCCGGGAGAATGTACTCCGAAGGCTGCGGGGATGTCCTGCTCATGCAGGGGCACTCTCACACTTAGAACCAAGCACCCTGACTTCAGGATTGAAAAGGCCTGCTGTAGGGGTGACTTATAGGTTTTAAGTGCAGTGACTCCAGATATAGGAAACCTATATCTTTCGTAAGTGGGGTTAGCCCCAGCTTACACAGGCTGCAATGGCAGACCTGTAGTGATAGTTTGAATGGTCTCCCATAGGTGGCATAATAAATGCTTCAGCCTATGGGGGACCTATGGGGTACCTATGCCCCGGGTACCTTAGTACAATATTCTAGGGACTGATAAGGGTACCCCAGTATCCAATCTGGGATGTACCTAAGTACTTACCATAACAATTTAAGGGAGAAAGCAGAGAGACTGGGGTCCTGATTAGCAGGATCCCAGTCAGACTAGTCAGAAACAGCATAGCACCAGGCAAAAAGTGGGGGTAACCATAAAAGCAGATCCTACTTTCCTACATTCCGATTTGGAAGTTACACTTGTAAAGTGTTACAATGTAGCTCCAATGCTAACCTATGGGTGAGATAAGCCTTGCTGTAGTGAAAAACAAATTTAGCAGTATTTCATTATCAGGACATGTAAAAGTTCCATAGTACATGCCCTACCTTTTTAACACATTGCCCCATGCCCATGGGGCTACCTAGGGTCTACCTTAGTGATGTCATATTTGTAATAACAGGGAAGGTTTGGGCCTGGCAAGTAGGGGAACTTTCCAGGATAAAATGATAGAATAAAACTGCACATACAGGCGGCCCTGCACTGACAGGCCTGAGACACGTTTTAAAGGGGAGACATCCATTACCACGCGGGCATTGCATCGCAATGCCTTTACATCGCGGGTATTACAACGCAAGTCGTTACAACGACTTGCGCTGGATGGCGCTCTAACCTAAGGAATAGTATGATTTACTATTCCAACACCTTCCCTACTGTTCGTAGACTGGTGTTGGAATAGTAAATGATACTATTCCTAAGTCCAGCTCCCTCCAGCGCAAGTCATTGTAATGACTTGCGTTGTAAAAACTGCGATGTAACGTACCGCGATCATTTTGATCGCGTTGTAACGTCACATATTCGTTTTAAAGGGCTGCTCATGTGGGTGGCACAATCAGTACTGCAGGCCCACTGGTAGCACTTGATTTAAATGCTCTGGGCACATATAGTGCACTGTACTAGGGACTTATCAGTAAATCAAATATGCCAATCATGGAGAAACCAAATGCCATTATATTTTAGACACAGAGCACATGCACTTTAGCACTGGTCAGCAGTGAAAAAGTGCAGAGTCCTAAAGTCAGCAAAGACAAAGTCAAAAACAGAGTAGGAAGAAGGCAAAAAGTTTGGGCTAAACCCGTAAAAAGCCAAAAAAGGGCCATTTCCAACAAAGGTTAAAGAGGTATGGTGAGAAGATGGACGCTTGAGGGACACCACACATTTTAGTGACTCAAAAGAGTTAGGTTTCACATACTTTATTTTGAAGTTGTAACAAATTTATACCAATTCAGGAATATACCTTTGAATTCCATCTTAGAGATAGAATGCATATAAGGACTGGTGTTCAAGGGTATTGAAAGCTACTGAAAGATTCAGCAATGCCAAAAGACATGCATACCCTTCATCTTGGATTTTTGGAGCCTCATCCAGTGCATGTTTTTTTATCCTTTCTGTGTTTGAAATGGAATCCAGACTGGAAGCTGTCAACAAAGTTGCTATTGTGTTAGACCTGGCATCTTTTGCATGATTTCCCCTATGTTTTTGCTTCTTGCCTCCTGCTTTTTGACTGTGTGCTGCATTTTGTTTTTGCTGGTATTAGGACTCCAGACACTTTACCACAAGCTAAAGTGCAAGTGCTCCCTGTATAAATTGTATTGGTGGTTTGTTATCCATGATTGACATTTTTGATTTACTAGTAAGTCCCTAGTAAAGTGCACCAGGTGTGCCCAGGGCCTTAAATCAAATGCTACTAGTAGGCCTGCAGCACGGATTGTGCCCTCCACAAGAGTAGCCCTGCAAACATGTCTCAGACTTGCCACTGCTGTGTGTCTGAGTGGAGTTATAAACTGCCATTTCGACTTGGCAAGTACACGCACTTGCGAGGTCCAATCCTTCCCTTTTGCTACATGTAATTCACTCCTAAGGTAGGCTCAAGGCAGGGTGCAGTGTATTTAAAAGATAGGACATGTACTGTTGCGTTTTACATGTCCTAATAAGGAAATACTGCTAAATTCGTATTTCGCTATTACAAGGACTATCTCTACCATGGAGTAACATAGGTATTGCCTTGAAATATCTTTTAAGTGAAATTTCCCATGGGGAACAGATAGAGATTTGGAGTTCCGGGTCTCTGAACTCCCAATTTAAAAATACATCTTTTGGTGAAGTTGTTTTTTAAATTGCTTGTGTAGAAAGTGAGCATTTTCTTGCTCAAATATTCTGTGCCTCTGCCTGTCTGTAGCATTAACATCTGGGCTCGCTGACAGTTAGGCTCTTGTACATTCACTCTAGACAGTCACACAAAGGGAGAAGAGGTGTGCCTTGCATATCCTGATGGGCCATCACCAGGCTGATGAGCCTTCCTGAGCTAGAGTGATGGGAGGAGTTGTCACTGACACCTGAATAGGGCTGTGCCCATCCTCACACAAAGCTTTCTCCACCCCCTGTAGTGTGTCTGGAGCCAGGTCTGGGGAAGGCACTACAAAGACTTTCCTTTGAAGTTTTCCTACTCCAAGGGCAGAAAGGGGTATAAGTATTGGACCTCTGAAACCACAGAATCAGAACACTTCTGGACTGAGGACATTCTGCCAGGAAGAAGAGCTGGATTGCTGTCAGGAGATACTGCCATTTTGCTGGGTGCTTTGCTGTGCTAGCCTGCTGCTGCTTCAGTCCTGGGAGTAAAAGGACTGGACTTTGCTTTCTACATCCTGCTTGCAAGGTTCTCCAGGGCTATGTGTGTGCTTGCCTCCCGTTAAGAAGTCTCAGGGCCCCACCTGCATCTTACTAACAGCACTTGGATCTCTCTGCTGATTGCCAAGTGGTGCCAAATCCAGTTCCAGGTCCCTTAGAATCATGTGATTGGTGCTGCAACCCAAGAAAAGCAACATTAACGCCGTCAGCGATGCTGCTGCCTGCATCTGAGCCGAGGGCACTGCTCTTGAGAGCACGACACACTGACCCAAATTATACCGCAGCCCCGGGTGTTGTAGACGACAGCAACTTATCGACGCCGACTTCGTCATCGAGGCCACTGCCTGCACCGGAGCTGAGGGCACCGCTTATGAAGTGCACAACTCATCGCCCTGACTTGCACCGAAGCTCCGACCTATCCAGTGCCAGTGCCTCAACCGCATCATTGAGGAGTCAATAACCAATGTGGTTGACCTCCCGAATTCATCAACACTGCACCGTCGCAAGGAATTGACTCCTCATAGCCAAAGCATCACCTTTCGCTGCACAGCAGTAAGGAACCGACTCCAGTCAACATCCTTTGTTTTCATTGTATTCAAGGTACTGTTACTGGGGGTCTGTGTGACTCTGTAGGCGGCCTGCGCTTCTCATGGTCGGTGCTGAATTGTTAGGTTAGTAACTGTCATGATGTTGAGATAGCCCCAGTTGTAGCTATTGTTTTCTAGGAACTATATTTTCATAGTAATCTCTTTAAAAGTGATATCTTGATTTGTGTGTGTTGGATTTTTGTCATTTTGGTCCTGTTTTTTTCAGATAAATATTGGCTATTTTTCTAAACTGGTGTGGTATCCTTTTATAGGGTTTTCACTGTGTTACTCTGTGTGTATGTACAATTGCTTTACACATTGCCTCTGAGATAAACTTGACTGCTTGTGCCAAGCTACCAAGGGATGAGCAGGGGTTATCTTAACTGTGAAATCCCATTACCCTGACTAGAGTGAGGGTCCCTACTTGGACAAGGTGGAAAGCACTGCCAACTAGAGGCCACATTTCTAACATGTTGGAAATGAGGAGATGAGGTGTGAGACAGATGCTTTTTCAATAATATTTTCTTAGGTTTGGGAGTTTGGAAATCAGTCAATTTTATTTTTAAAGAGTAGAGGGAAAGATACCTTCTTTGAGAGAGGTTTTTGCAGTTAAGAGAAAGACCAGTTATTGGACTTGGCTATTTTTGCTGGGTCATCCCTGATCTTTTTGCCTTCCTCCTGGGCATTTTATCACTACTGTCCAGTGGTAAAGTGCATGTGCTCTCTATGTTAAACGTGGTAAGATTGGTCTACACCTGTTTGGCGTATTTAGGTTACCTATCAGTCCCTTGTAAAGTGGTATCTCATAAACCCAGGGCCAGTAAATTAAATGCTACTGGTGGGCTTGCAGCGCTGCTTGTGCCATCCACCAAAGTAGCCTTTCAAACCTGTCTCAGGCCTCTGCCATTGCAGGGCCTGCACATGCAGTTTACTGCCGCTGTGACGTGGCACATAAAGTGGTTGCCACGTCTGTGACTCCCCTTTTACTACATATCAGTCACCCCTAAGGTAGACCCTAGCTACCCTATAGGCAGGGTGCAATGTAGATAAAAGGTAGGACATGTGCCTTAACTGTGTGGCATGTCCTGGTAGTGACTAACAGCCTATTTGGTTTCTCACTACTGTGTGACTGTCCTGTCATAGGAATGCATTGGGGATTCCCTGATATGTGTTTCAGCGGTAATTCCTGATATGAGAGGGGTGGCGTGATCAAGTCTGGTATGTTTGGAATAGTGGTAATAAATGCTGCGTAATGGTGTTCACAGATTTATTATCACTATTTTAGAAATGCCACTTTTAGAAGTGGGCATTTCTGTGTGCTATGTGTCTTTGTGCCTGCCTGATGTGTATTGCATGTCTGGCTCAGGATGACAGGGGCTGGGGAGGTGCAGTGGCTCCAGAGGGGCTGGGTGAGTCAGCGCTAGACTGAATAGGCCGATCTGCATTTGGAGTAGTGGGAGGATGGTACCTGGACCTGAATAGGACTGTGCCTGCCTTACACAATGCTGGCTCCGCCCCCCTGTGGTGTGTCTGGGGCCAGAGCCTACACTAACAATGAGGGCTGTTATGCACTTGTTAAGTGCCCCCCAGAACCAGTTTGGACTAGGTCCAGTGCCCTGTGCCAAGGCAGAACATAGACTTGAACCGGTATAAATATTGGGGCTGTGACCACATGTGCTGTGCTGTTGTGCTTATGTGGAACTTCTGGAACTTGAAGAGCACTCTGCCATGAGGAACCACCTTGGGGCCCAGCTGCTGCCTGAGGGGGGGGTTGGACGGGCTGCCCTCTGCTGGGAGGCCCTGTGTGCTGGCCTACCTGTGCCCCGCTCTGCTGGACTTTGGGGACGTAGCGCCGGGCTGAGCGCTCTATCTTTATTGCCCTTTTAATCCAGCGCCGAGGAGCTCCCCGTTTTTCCTGCAATCTGAGGTCAAAGAGCAGGCGGGGACGCTTTGCTTCTCAGGGGGCCAAGGCGCTTTTTATGTGTGGGGAATGTGCGGTGTCTGCACACACGAAACGAGTTGTGGGCACTTCACATTTTTCTGCCTCCGTAGCCCAAGACGTGGGCTCTTGCTTCAAACGCAGAAGTCAGGCAGAGAAAGCCTGATCGTGGGTGGGGCTCCCTTGAGGAAAAGGAGAGCCCCGCGTGTTCACCGAGCCTTGGTGTGGGCGGGGCCACTGCCTTCAAAATGCCAGAACTGTAAGTTAAACTTGAATCTGGAGACACAGGTTTTCCAATAATAGTTGCTTTCATGATCCATGAGCCATGCCGTGAGGAGCTGGGCGGAGGAAGGCCCCGGCCGAAGGGAGTCTTTCTGCTCTTTGCCTTCGTGGCCCAGGAAGGGGGCCCGACCGGAGTGCTAAGGGCGCAGCCGGCATCTCAAGAAGGTGAGGACGAGGGCTGCGCGTCACCGGAGGAGCGACGCCGACAGAGACTTTGCTCCCCAGAGCCAAGGACTCGCCCGGTGTGAGAGGCCGCTTCAGAGTAGAAGCGGGAGGCTGGAAGATACAGACCGGGCTGCTCGACCCCGCTGGGGGGGTCCAAGGACTCCGATTCACCCGAGCCGTGGGTGAGTTTGTTTGTGACTAAGCAAGAGGGGGGAACCCGGGAGGAGTCTCCGCCCCCGGTTGTGGCTGCATTCCTCGTTTCCTCAGCGGGGGACCCAGGGAAGTCTCCCCGCCCTTTTGAGCATTTACTGGAAGAGAAGGCGGCATTGCTCTTGTTGTGGGCATGGCCGGCCTCTGTGGTCTAAGCATTCTCTGAGGTAGGCGGGAAGGTCGCCTAGAAGCCTACGCGGGGAGGGGGAGATGACTGCGGCATGTCTGCATACATCTGATTTGGAAGCCTCAAACTGGCAGTCAAGTGGACCTCCTCAAATCCTACGGGGGAATGTCTACACGACCAGGAGAGTTCCTGGTAGTTTGTGATTACTGCAGTGCAGGACCTGATGTGAGTATGTACGTTGGGGTACAATGCCAGGGTTTACTCCACAGGTGCAGTGATGATGTTTATGCCTAATGCCGAATGTCCACATGTTCTGTGAGGGTGGTATGCAAATTTGATGGCATGAGATTTCCCTAAACCTGTGCACATTACAAGTATTTACTATAGTACATTACTGCTGATGATGTTCTGCATATGCTAAGTGTACCTTTACTAGTGGTTACTGGTTGTTTCCACTAACTGTGAATTGTGATGGTTATGACAATGGCCCGATTGGCCCTGTAGTGTATATAATCCCTGTAAAGTCATATCAAGTGCCAGGTGGCACAGTGTATATATGTGATTACGTTCTAATGTCTTTTATGAGTAATACAAAGGCTATTTTTGATATAACCTTGTGTGGAGTTTCTTTTGTGGTGTGCCTAGTGTGTCGCTGCTGTGTGTGTATGTTGCGCAAACGCTTTACATATTGCCTCTGGGATAAGCCTGACTGATCTGCCAAGCTACCAAGGGGGTGAGCAGGGGTTATCTTCAGCATGTAACTCCCTTGCCCTGACTAGAGTGGTGGTTTCTGCCTGGCTTAGGCGCATGCCCTAGCCAACCAGAAATCCCATTTCTAACACCAGTGAAATATCTTTCAAACAAAGTTTTAGAAGAACCAATTGTATAAGGTCTTTTGAGTAAAAAGAAAGGGTTAGGGAAGTAATGATTTGGTTCATTTTCTGCAGAACAAATTATTAAGCAAGATCATTTAGATGTGCCTTTTGCAAGGAGGTCAGAATTTGGGAGACAATTAGAACTTTCAATCAGCTTTAGGCATCCTTTATGAAATAATAGTGTTGATTCCTGCTTGGGTATCAATTTCTGCTTGACAGGTCTGCTGGGTTCACATATAACACTTGGGGCACATTTGAAAGGGAAGAGGACACAATGCCATGACAATTCTTGTGGATCCACAGTCTGGTTTCTGAAGGACTATTCTTTTGTCCTAACAGACATGTGCCTCTCGGCTGCTTCAAACTGGATTTTAGTGTTAGATGTGGGAGGACACTTGAATTATCATAGTACACTCCCCACCCACACACCAAGGCATCAGAGCTCTGGTTTAATTTGGCCGAAGACTTTCGCCATCTTGAAAATGCCAAAAGTGGGTTGGGTTGGTCAGAGATCTTTGCCCACACTGTATATGGCATGCCCAAGAGTCATTCCTATCTACTAGATAATGCCAGGCATAAATGTGGCATCTTTAGGCACCTACTTGACAGCCCTTTCTGAAACTGCAGAAGATCGGAAGAGGAGTGGACCTGCTCCCTCATGTTACCAGGACAAAGAAGTGGATTTAAAGGGTCATAAGGCTGACACCCTGTTGAAGCAACAGGGATACAACAAGCCATTAGAGGCCCTTTCGTGAAAGTACCTAGCTGACCTTTGGCAACTGGACCTGGACTAGACCCTGCCTTATTCTGACAACCTGTGAGTCTTCAAGTACCTCACCTGAGGCCCTAGTGGGCTTTAGAAGTGTACGCCTGTGGTGGATTGGGACTTAAAAGACTAAGGGCCTGATTTAGATTTCAGCGAACGGGTTACTCCGCCACAACGGTAATGGATATCCTGTCAGCCGAAATATAAATCCTATAGGATATTATGGGATTCTTATTTCAGCGTAAAGGATATCTGTCACCATTGTGATGGAGTAAACCGTCCGACGAAATCTGAATCAGGCCCTAAGTCAGAACAAACCTGCTTTGTGTATTTGATCTGCACTTCATCGCAAGCAGCCTCAAATTGTGCCTAGCCCCGGTCTACTGTCACGATTGACTATCATTGGCACAGTGTGCTTTTTGGTGCCTTTTCTACTTAAAGATTCACATCTATGATTCCCCTTATTGGATTTCAATCAATCAAACAATCAGTATTTGTAGAGTGTGGCTACTTCATCCATCTCGAGGCTCTGTCGGTAACTGCTGCCTGTTCTCCTATTGGTTGAACATCCATGTTTCGAGGCCCTTCCTTAATTGCTGGAGCGATGGTGAGGCTCTGAGGTACAGGGGAAGGTCGTTCCTGGTCTTGGCTGCCAGATAAAAGAAGGAGCGGCCTCCGCTGTTTGTCCTGCAGATGCGACGGGTGACAGCTAGTGCGATGGATCAGGATCTGAGATTCCTGGTCGGCTGGTGAAAAGTCACACCTGGCTGCTGTGTTGTGGATCGCCTGAAGTTTCTTCATGAGTTGGGCTGTTATTTCTACGGAGAGGGAGTTGCCCTAGTTGAGTCTGCTGGTGATGAGTGCCTGGGTGACAGTTCACCTGTAGTTGGTAAGGAACTATCTGAAAACCTTCCTGAGCATACGGAGCATGAGGAAGCAGGCGGTGGAGACGGCACATACTTGCTTCTTCATGATATCTGTCTGTCAACCATGATGTCGAGATTTTGCGGGCATGTTCAGTGGGTATCGGGTTTGGGCCCAGCTCTGGGGGCCACCATTCATTTTTCCAGTGTGTGTCCATGCCTTTCCTGAAGATGAGTACTTCTGTCTTGTCGCTGTTGAGTTTGAGACAGTTGTTGTTTATTCAGTCTGCAACATCTTTCATGCATCTTTGTAACATGTCTTTGATGGTTCTGGGATTGTTAGTCAGAGAGAGGATGAGTTGGATGTCATCAGCATAGGAGATGATGTTGAGTCCGTGGTTTTTGACGATGGTGGCCAGGAGGGTCATGTAAGTGTTGAAGAGGGTTGGGCTGAGGAATGAGCCTTGAGGTACCTCACAGGTGGATTTCTTGGGGAGCGAGGAGTAGGGAAGGAGGATGATTTTCTGTGTTCATCCTATGAGGTATGATGCGAGCCACTTGAGGGCAGCTCCTTGGATTCCGGTCTGGTGGAGACTGTTGATCAGAGTGTGGTGGGATATGGTGTCAAAAGCTGCTGAGAGGTCGAGAAGGATGAGGGTCACTGTTTTTCCCTGGTCTAGCAGCATTTGGATGTCATCTGTGACTGCGACTAGAGCTGTCTCGGTGCTGTGGTTTGTTCTGAAGCCGGATTGAGAGTGGTCCTACTATCGGCAATAAATGAGGATCTTTTATCTATACTGCAGGTCCTACAGAATACTGCAGCTAGGCTGGTCGTGAATCTTCCGTCGGGCTCCCCATCTGCGCCTAACCTGAAGCAACTCCACTGGTTGCCTGTCAGAAAGAGAACGCGTTTTAAGATTCTTTGCTTAGTACATAAAAACATGTACGGTAGTGGCCCTTGTTACTGGAAAAAGAAGCTCAACTGGCATCAGCCAAGCAGGCCCCTCAGATCCAGCAACAGGTACCTTCTTACCTCCATCAGAATTCGTACAACTAGAAATGGAGGAAGATCTTTTTCGTTCCTAGCCCCCACTCTCTGGAACAAATTGCCATTACACCTTCGCACTATTGCTGATCATCATCGTTTTCGTAGGGAACTAAAAACATGGTCTTTTGACAACTGACCCCCTGTTTCCTTTATTAGCTGTTTTTAGTTGGAGTTGCCTGTGAGCGCCATGAGACTTTCGGGTGATATGAGCGCTTTACAAATGTCCCTGATTTGATTTGATTTGATTAGTGGGTCTCCATTTGTCTGGCGACCTGGATGTTTATTGCCTTCTCAATGATCTTGGCTGGGAAGGGGAGCAAAGAGATGGGAGGATAGTTCCGTAGTTCTTCTGGGTCCGCAGATGGCTTTTTCATCATGGGCTTAACATTGGCGTGTTTCCACTTCTGGGGGAAGTAGGCTGTGGTGATCAAGAAGTTGAGAACTTTAGTGAGTTCTCTGCTGATGAGTTGATTGCCGAGGTTGAAAGCGTGGTGGGGACAGGGGTCTGCATGGGCTCCGGAGTGGATGGACCTCATGATGGTCACTGTTTCTTTCTCAGTGAGGGGGTTCCACAAGGTGAGTTAGTGTGGGTGGGTGTCCGTCGACATGAGGAAGTTGATGCTGTCTGCAGCAGTGGGTTGGGGTGAGAAGACTTGGTAGATGGTGTTAATTGTGGTGTGGAAAAAGTCCAACAGGGCATCGCAGGGATCCTACAAGGTAGTGATGTTGTTTTTTGTTACTGCAGTGGTGGTGAATTCCTTGACTATGTTGAAAAGTTCCTTGCAGTTGTTGGACCTGTCGTGTTTACTCATTAGTCGGATGTTAGTCGTTTTGGTGTTTGTTTATTACATTTTACTCTATTTTTCTAATTTAGTTTGGGATTTTTATCTGCAGGGTTATCCCCAAACATTTTGCCTTCATCCTCCTTGTTTCTGATCTCATTTTTGTTGGTTTTTAAGACTCTGCGCACTCTATCACTGCTAAAGTGCTTGTGCTCCCTCCTCTAGACATGGTAGAATTGGCTTACACCTAACTAACATATTTAATTTACTTTTGGTCCCAAATAAAATGGTACAACATGTACCTGGGGCTGGAAAAATAAACCTTTTGCCATGCCCAAACCTTCCTTTTTAATACATGTAAGTCACCCCTATTGCAGGCCATGGACAGCCCAGAGGGCAAGGTTCAATGTATTTAAAACGTAGAACATGCACTTTTAAGTTTTACATGACCTGGTAGTGAAAAACTCTTAAATTATTTTTTTTACTACTGCAAGGTCTACCTCTCCCATAGGATACTATTGGAGATACCTTATTACATTTGATAAGTGTAATTTCAAAATTGGAACAGGTAACCAGTTCATGTTTGGCATCTTTTAAATTTTGCAATTTTAAAATTTCCACTTTTAAAAAGTTGGCATGTTTCTACCTCAGCAGTTTGGTGCCTGCAGTCTGCCTTTGGGTTACATGACTGGGTGCAGTTGACAATTGGGCTTTGTGTATTCCTCCTAGACAGCCACACACAATGGACACTTGGTTGGACTGGATGGGCCATCACTAGCATGATGGGAGGGAGGAGCTTGGCCCAGCCCCACTTACACCTGAATCGGCTTTGTCCTGTTTCCACATAACCCCTGTAGTTATTCTAGAGCCAGGGCCAGGAAGGCAGGGCACCTGTGCAGTTCGAATGCCTGCCTCTAGAAGTTTCTCCCCACTTCAAAGTCACAACTAGGTATAAATATTTGACCTCAGACACCAACTCTTCAGTATACTTCTGGACCTGTGGTTATTCTGCCAAAAAGTAGGAGTGCTGTGCTGCTGAAAGAACTGCCACTCTGCTGGACTGCTGCTCTGAAGGACTGCTGCCCACTGTGCTGAATTACTGCCCTCTTACCTGGGTGGGAAGGACTGGACCTGCATCTCTTGTACCCAGAGTGACTCCAAGGGCTAGTTGGCTGGCCTCCTAATCTGAAGCCTCAAGGACACAACAGGCTTCCAACAACTTTGTGCCTGCACCTGGACTCTGCCATCTGTGAGTCTACCCTGCCAAGTGGTGCCACTCAAGTCCTGGACTCTTAGAAGTGGGCTTAAGGTGCCTCTGTGGGTCCAGCGGAACCGGTGTATCTCCTCTGCTGCATGAAGCAAACCCAATGTCAGGGTCCTAAGAAGGATTCCTGCTATTCACTCTATCCTGGCTAGCGTCTCCATAGGCAAAAGGATCCTGAAAAGACAAAACCCCATGTTATCCAACAATTGGAGGTTGAGCTGGCAACTCTGGAAATCCAAGATGTCTGCGCAAGAATTTGGAAGTAATTAATAGTAAATGTTCCAGAACAACTAAATACCGAGTATCTGAAGTTCTCTGAAGAATTTGATAATACCATAATTCCTAAAAAATGGTTTATCAATATAATCTTCTTTTGATAAAAAGCCATCCTAAAAACAAGAAGCTCATCACTTACCTGCCAAAGAGATCGAAACCATCCAACGCCGTTCTCACCAGACACGCAAGTACCATTTTAAAAGAAAAGAAAAGTAAAGAACATTAAAGAAATATATTATGTGGTGAAGCAATGTAAATAACTGATATTTCATAAAAGGATAAGAACATAGAAGTGAAGCAAAAATCTTGCTAGTAAAGGGTATGTGATAAATGAATTAAGGTATATATTTAAATATTAAAAAGCAGGAGATAGAGAGATTAGGATAATACATGTTTAATGTTCCTTTTGCAGTTCTCCAGCGAGAAGGAAGGTTACCAAATAACTTTCTGAAGAACCTTTACCAGGGAAGTCTCTTCTTCTCTCCCCATCCCCTTTCCCCCTCAGGGACTTAACTGCACTTAGGTATTACAACTCGTTGAGGGCAGTGAGTTTCTGGATGAGAATTGGGAATAGACGTCATTCTGCTCCTGTGTAGTTGCAAGCAGAGGCCCTGACACCCAAGCAGAACCAACGTATTGCCTCTGCTGCATGGATTGGACCCGTCTCAATGAGCCGCATCATTTTTGCATCACCATTGGAACCGCCACTGTGCAAAGCATCCTCAGTGCAGGCCTCAGTCTGAGAGTGAGACACACCACGATATGACTCAGATGAGGCTAGGGAAAAGGAAGGTTCCAGAAAGCCTTAGAGTTATGATGGCAGATGTAGAAGAGGAGGATGACAATGAGCCAGTCATCATGGAGACCAATGCTACCCCATCCCAACTTCCCGGGGAGGGATGTGGCAGTGGCACCACAGATCCAACCACTGCCAGCTGCCATATTTGCAAAGTCCCGGCAGCGACCTGCATTCACAACCACCTCAGTCGAAGTAGATACTGCAGAGAGACAAATGTCAAAATGCCCACCTACCTCCGCCAGTTCATCCGACATTGGCAGTGGCACCAGCATCAGAAAGTTGAGCTCCCAAGTTTGGGACTTCTTTTCTGTTAGCCAGAAGGAGGCGAACATTTCCATATGTGCCCTTTGCGGAGCAAGTGTTAGTCGGGGTAGGCTTGGTACAAACTATGGTACCAGGGGCCAAACAACCCATCTGAGAAAGCACCATATGATCCACAGGGAGGCGCACGTTAGTGGCCAAAATCCTGCAAGTGTTGTTGGTGAAGAGGGTGAAAGCCGGCTGAGCAGGTAATCCAAATCCAATCAGATCATGGTGGAAGGTGAAGTAGAGGAAGACATCTTCATTATGCAAGGCAGCCCTCTCCCCAGCAGTGCAGTAGTTCGCCCACATCAGCAACATTGCAATGGCACAGGACTCAGGTCAAGACACCAAGGCAACAGAGGACAGTGACTGCCCCGCTGAAAAGCACATTGATCCTACCACCGCCTGCTCTCAAGAAATCACCTGCATCTGTGGCATCAGGAATGAAAAAAATTGAGGCTACTTTTCCTTTAAAGTTTAACCCACAAGAGCAGTATGAACTCAACTACCCAACAGCACATTTGTACAACGCGAAGCTGGCTAAAATGTTAGCACTGTACCTCGTCCCTTTTTCTTTTGTTGAAGGGGTGGGTTTTCTTGAATTTGTGGCACCCATCTGCCCGAAATGAAAGGTTCTCAGCTGGTCCTATTTTACCAGAGTTGCTGTTCCAGTGCTACATCACGCTATGCTTGAATTGCTTGTACAAGCTTTGCAGCAGAGGGCTGTCCACAGTATCCATCTGACAACAGTAATGTGGACCAGTTGCCAAGTGACTGATTACATGTGCATCACTGGATATCTATTGTGGGGGCTAGAGAAAAAATATCTGCTGGTGTTGACACTGCTGAGATTTTTAATGCTGCTCGGAAGCATGCAACAGTAGGGTTGTTCGTAATGGAGAAATCCCACACAGCTGCAAACATTTTGGAAGACTTTAACAACAAGGTCTTTGAATTAGGCCTGGGTGGTAAACTCCGCTCCGTTCGCAGAGTTTGCAGAGTTTTCTGCACTCCATGGAACTCGCAGAGTGCAGAAAACTCCGCTCTGCGTAGTGCAGCAGAGTTTTTTCCCCACTCGCGCTTGCCAACGGTAAGTTGGCGAGCGTGAGCTGCCACTCGGGTAGAATTTCTACTCGAGCGCCACAAAGATCAGCGTGAACGGTAGTTTGCACTGCACTCTGCCACTTGCGGAACACCGCAGAGTTTTTTTGTCACTCTGCGAACTCCACCCCAGGTTTGCTTTGAAAGGCTGTGACTAAGAGTGCTTAAGATTGGATTTGTTGCCAAGGCTAATGGCAGTAATATAGTTAAGGCCATGGCCGATGGTGGTTATATCAGAGTCCTATGTTTGGCGCACTGCATTAACAACATTGTACAGGACTTTCTCAATAAAGAAGACCAAGTAAGCAACTTACTATCCACCTGCAGAAGAATCTGCATTCATTTCAGCCATTCATTTAAAGCTCAGAAACAGCTCAGGGTCATTCAGCATGATAATAGAATGCCTGTTAAAGCACTCATACAGGAGGTGCCAACACGCTGAAACTCCACTTTTGACATGCTTGAACTCCAGTTTGAGCAGTACAGACCTATCAATGAATATGTCATGCAAAGAGGGGATGCAACTGTGAAAGGCATAATCATTGAGATGGATCAATGGGGCCTAGTCAAATGCCTGACAGAGATGCTGCTTCTTTTTGAGGTGTTCACACGGGAAGTCAGCAAAGAGGACAGTACCATTGGCCAATGAACACTGAGCAAATGGTCCAGGCCTAGCTGGATGATGCAACAGAGGTCTACCTTGATCAAAACCCATTGGTGTATTGGTATGAGAAGCGGCACCAATGACCAGTGCTCAGCAGTCTGGCAATAAACTATCTGGCTTGCCCTGTTGCCAGTGTCTCTGCTGAGCATGTTTTCAGTGCTGCTGGTGCCGTTGTCACAGTGAGAAGGACCAATCTCTTGCCCCAAAACATGCAGAGATTAGCCATGATCAAAATGAGTCAGCTCTTTATACCACAGATTACACCATACATGAAGTACCACAGGAGGAATATGAGGGAGACTCAAGTCATGGATATAGTGTGTTAGATGACCTACCAGAGTTTGAGGACAAGCACTACTTCCCTGACTACTAGGCTTTCTTTGACGCCTGAAAAACCCCCCCCAAAAAGATATAGCTAGGGAACTTTATTTACTTTATTATTTGTGTGTGTATGGTTGACCAATTCATCCCCACCGACTTACTCTTAGACACATTTTATTGACAGATTGGAGTTGCAACTGTGTGCAGTGAAGAAGTCTCGACTCACCCTCCAAAGCCACTTACCTCAAGCCAGACACTGGACAGAGAATACAAACAAATATGTGCCTGTCTCCAACCCTGGGCCGTGACTATCTATCCTTTCCTACCCTAGTGGGACTGCCCCACATGTGACATTATTATAATTTGATTTTCACTGGCAATTCTCTGCTTGGTGAACAAATGGAGGAGCTATATTCTGTAATGTACCACCAATCGATCACAGTGAGCACACCGGAAGAACAAGTAAATGCTGGCATGCATTGCACGCTGAGTGATTGTTGTTTGTTGTGATGTGAAGTTGTTGTGATATGTCATCATCATGTGTGTTGAAATTCAGAAGAGATGATTTATGTGGTGGCAGGCAGTGTGAGCCTGGGTGTTTGTTTGGTACGGTTAACGTGTTAGTGATGATTGAGATTCACAATGTTGGTGGCCTCCCGATGGCTGATCAATAATTTTCCCCTGAAGGTTATTCTTTTTCCTTTCCCTTTGAGAGATAGGATAGCGAGATCCCTTCACCGGGTCCTCTCCAGCCAGTCCATACTGCTTTGTTTTATTGTTTTATGATTTATAGTCCTCAAAGACTCAGACCCGACCAGTCCCTTAGATAATGCAAAGTTTCCAAACGCAAATCTAGTCTACACAAAAAGCGACTCAATCTTTCCCTTCTTGTTGTTCGATAACAAAATTGTACTACTACAGGCTGATCTATTGCATTTTGAGTTGGGACTCGGGACACTGTTGTTATGGAGTTGGACATCATACTCAGAGTCAGACTCGGGAGGATCAGAGATGATGGAATGACTCAGGGCATGGGCATGAGCATGACTACTTTGAGAACTACCACCAGAAGAAGATGGAAGTTTTCAAATTTACTGAAACCAACCGATTTGGATGATGATGACTTTGAAGTGGCCTAAAGGTAAACAACACCAGACCTACACAACTCTGTGTAATGGTGGTAAGTGGTATGACTGACAGCGGTGCGTTTATTTTTCACTTGATTGGGAAAATGCTATGTTGCTGGGTGTGTGTGTGTGCTCAGTGCTGCCTGGCTCAAATTCAAAGCTAAGTGGTAGTTGGGTGGGGGGGCTTGTTGTTGAAGGTAACTGCCGAAAACAGAAATTTAGCCATGCTGCCTCTGAGTCTTCTTGTTGCACTCATTATGCAGTTTAACATTTCTCCTTGATTCTTCAATATCATTTTTGTTTTTCAATCTACAGGCCCTTTACCCTGCGCCATGCTGGAAAAACAATATAACATACTCACACTTACCTTACCGAACCGTATCCACCAGGCACCCATGATTGACGGACAGTTCAAGAGGAATGCAGATGCAACTCCCGATTTGGCAATAGAGTATCATTTTTTCTCTTTAATCATTAGAACTGTGTGTTGAACTTGTTTATGTTTCTTTACTTGACTCCTACAGATCTTTTATTTTATTTGCTATCTTTCAAAGCTTGGTACAACAGAACCAAATGTAACTTGGGTCTCTCTGGGGGCAGACGGGCAATTTGATTTGGTTTACCTGTACTAGTACTCATCATCATGCATGCATTCCCTTTTCCTCCCATAACAGATTTATGATGGTCGGCTGCCAGAATGAATGTTTTCCTAGTGCAGTGTTTGTCTTTGTCAAATCTTTCTCTCAAATCCCCTTTCCCAATCCATTCATCATATCCCTAACTCTCTTCCCCCAGGCTGTGTGATTTATTGAGGTGTTACTAAATTTAATTTACACCATCAATTGATCGCACAATGGTTGGGGCGGATGTGGTGAAAGCAACACCAACTCAAGGCATGGCGATGATCTTCTCTTGCTCTCAGTACAGCCCACACTGGCAATATTATATATATTAGATTGCCCACCCATGCACAGTATTCGATATTTACATTTTTTTCAGAGGAACATAATTCATAATTGCCAGCATAATCATCTTTCCAGCACTAAAGGTTACGCTTGCCCACTTCATAGCTCGATTCAACTTCATTTTGTAACTTTTACTAGCTCACCATTCTGAATATTTATTTTACTTTAGCATTGCTTATCATGTTTTTTCGTTTGGCAGTCTTCTTCTTGTGTACTACTAGTCATACTCTAGTCTCCCTCTGGTGACTGTCTCATGTTTTTTACAAAGCTTGCATATAAAATGACATTAATTCAGTTTTTATTTCAATTTAATTAGTTCCCTGTGATGAATATTCCTCGTCCTACAGTTTGAGTTTGGCTAGGAGGGAGTGGAACCTTGCTTCTGGATCTGGTGCTTTCACTAGTATTCGACTGGTCCGCTAGCATGCTGCTACTGTCTACTACACCACCATGGCACCTTGGGAAACTATGCAGCCATCACTTCGCCTAATCACAGGAAAGAGAAGAACTGTGGGGGATTTTTTGATGTGCTGCAATAACCTATATACTATGGAATTCATACACCCACACCCCCTCTGAGTCCTTAGGGGTTGATATCATTGCAGACTGCAGAGACTAGGAGGAGAGAGTAGTAGGATAAGTGAGTGTACCGCAAAACTATCTGTTGGGAGTGTTACACTATCTGCAGATTTTAAAAACTGACTGTGGCTTGCGGCAAAGGAAACAGTGCAAAGTAACCCCCCCAAAAAAGATTTAGATCACATGTACAATTATAAAAAAATTATTTCCCTAACAAATATAAACTGGAAAACCCACAACACCTGGCCCACCCCTCTCCCTAACCCCAGCCAATGTCCAAAGTAAAGAAAGTCCAAATAATTGTCCATAAATCAAATGTCCATAAATAAATACCCCCAAAAAAACAAGATTTCCCCAACTCCCACATTCCCACCCTTTCCCCAACAAGTCCCACCCACCAAACTAAAGATTAAAAAAGGGGCAAGAGAGGTCTAGCAGAGGGCAAGGAGCATCTTCTGCAACCTGTCAAAACTCTCCTCTATCCTGGCTTCCAGGCAGGCCATCCTCTGAAGCATGTGGCACTGAAAGGCTCTATAGAGTCTATAGGGGGGAGCAGCAGGGGTTAAATGGCGGCAGCCGGCTGCCTGACCATGGCACCGTACTACTGGAGGCTTTGGGGCCTGGCTGGGGCCTGGGGCATTGGAGACTGCAGCTGCTGCCACCGCCTCCTCCTCCTCCTCAGCCACCAGCCGCTGGTATTTGGCCCTGATGGCCTCCAGCTTCATTTGCCAGGTCCTGCCTGCTATCTCCTGCCTGTTTGGTTGTGAGGATGATGGTGGATTGGCAGGAGTAGCTATATCAAGAAAGAAAAAATACAAATTGTAACCAATACTCTTAGAAAAACAGCAACACATAAAATTATATAGAGGCACAGTAGCACTAGCAGTACATAACATTTGCTGGTATCCTCAATTCCTCTGCCCCTTTGATTTTGATGTGATTAGAGTCTTAGGCATTAAGCACTATGGAGTATACAAGTATTCTTCTTCTCGCTCTTGTTTAGCTAAATTAATGTAGGCAGGCCAGCTCAGCTTGCACCCTATACAGACATACTTGTGTCGCATTACTGTCTGAAGGTGGGGCTCCTGTACTACACCAGTATCTCTTTTCCTATCATGGCCATGCTCTGTTAAATGCTCAATTTCACTTTCACCCTGACTACAACAAGGCAGATGAATAGTTACTAATATATGAATGATATATGGCATGATGTGAGGTACTACTATTGTAACAATGCAGCCGATAGGCCACCCATGGCTGACACTGGCAAAATGCCAAAGGTAGGGAGTGGGCCTCGGAGGGAGGCGATTGATGATGATGGGTGGGTACATAATATATGTTGTGCTTGAAAACTACTGTGAGTCAAGGGAGTAGTCTGAAATACAACCTCAAACCTTTGAATCAAAAACCTGAATAAAAAAACATTCCTAGTTTACTCTTCCTCCCAGGGATTTTTTCATTTGTCATTGCATTGTTCTTCTTGCATTCTTTTTATTCTTCATCCCTGGCTTTGCTACTCAGTCACCATTTAAGTTTTACATTATCTTCATCCAGTCTTCACCTATGAATACCATCCATCCAAACATGGCTATAATTCTCAACAAACCTTTCACCAACATACGTTTGTCATTTAACCACTCATGCATCCTTACTTTCTTTGACCCATCAAACCCCCTGGAGGGTTCCTTTTACTCATACACTTTCACTCACCCACCCACCCAGGCATACTTTCTTTCACCTTTCACCCATCCTTCACCCACTCATGTATCCTATCAACCACCTATATGCATCCTTTATCCCACGCCCATGCATCTTTCTCTGCCAGTCATATTACATTTCACCAATCCTTCCTCCTTCCATCCTTCTTTTCCTTTTCCATCAACCTATCAAGGTCTGACTCTTCTTCATGAAACTTTCTCTGCTGAGTTGAAGATAGAAGAATCCATTAGTTAATCAACTCCCGTTGTATATGCTAATGCTAAGTAAAGAGGAGTGTCTTCAACTGTTCACAACTTGGGGCCTGATTCCGATGCGGTTAGGAAGGCCTCCTAACGGCATTTGCTCCGTCCAAATCGGATCGGGAACGTGTCTTTCCGACCGACTCAGAAAGGGTTCCGACCAACCGAGTACGATGTGAGTTAGGCGTTAGGAATATCCCAATCCGAACCTGACGGCATTTGGAATGATCGAGCCATACGGAGCAGAATCGTACGTCTCTACGGGCCGTGTTTCCGAATGACCGAGTACGATGCTGGATTTGGACAGCCTTTCCGAATCGTGCCGTCTGACTCGAATCAGCAGTCGGAATCAGACTTTGGGGGCCTGTAGTGGGCCCCCCTGCACCCAGAGCCTTCCCAATCGGGCCCGTGGGGGTACCCATGGCTCCCCCCTTACTAGCCATGCACAGTGTGGCAGGCACCCAGGGGTGCCCGCCACAGGGTGCCCAATTTACCCCAGCCACCCCTTTCTTCAATGGGAACCTATGCATTCAGTCGGAACAAAGGCTCCCATTGAATTCAATGGGAGTCCAACCAAATCGTATCTGGAAGCATCCAGATGCATCGTACTTGGTGAGTTGGACTCTCCCGATCCGATTCGGTCAGAAGCCAATCCCAAACCCATTTGGTCGGCAAGCTTTTCAAACCGCATCAGAATTGGGCCCTAAGTCTCAACAGTACAGTGTACACCGTTACAGCGAGTATATAAATTGTCAATAAACAAGCAATATGACTTACCACCACCTGCCACTGCTGCTGGCTCACCCCCTGCAGCTGCCACATCTGCTCCCTGGATGGCGCCGCCATCCCCGCTGGCCCTGGCACAGGTGGTCGGTGCAGCGAGAAAAAACATTACACATTTTTTAGATGCCAGTTATACCTACCCCTATTTATTTTATTCCGTAGCAAAATTGAAAATACATACACCACACACATCACTAAAAATCGGGTACAAACACTATGTCCCAACGGTTGGGCATTTTGTTGGTAGCAATTTTGAAAAGCCTCTCAAGAAGACAACCTGTAAAGGACTGGACTGAGTGGCTAGAGCTATTAGTGAATCTGAGTTTTTGAAAAGAAATAAGAGTGGCTAACTGGGCAGACAATCGGACATAAGGTCTACTTGGTTGGTAAATGTAATGGTGCCGTCCTCCTCATACTTCCTTACAGCCATGGTGCACGATAATCAGTTCACCATCAACTGCTGCTAATAATATTAGGCATCAACACTACTTTTGGGTGTCCAAATTAACCATGGCCACTCTCTCGTTTTACTGACTAAGCATGAGAAAGTAAAAGAAAGCCTTCTCATCTCAACAAACTTGCGTAGAATACCTTACTTGGGCATGCAATGTGCTAGTACTAGTACTAGTAGTAGTAAGAACCAATGGGTTCTCTGAGTCTTACAGTACCACCACTAGGCAGTCCACAAAATATATAAGGGGAGAGGGAAAGCTGACTGAAAAACCAGAAGAAAGGAAGCTACAGACAGACTAGTACAGATAGAGGCAGTTTGAGGTAAAATACAGACACTAGAAATATAAAATAACTTAGTAAATAGGATAATGCAGGGATAACAAGATTTGTGAAACGGATAGATTGAAGAGGATTTGGGAAAAGAATAAAATTAGGAAACAGGTAGAAATTAAGGAGCAGTAAAATTTAGGGAAATATATATTGATATTAACAACAGGAGGACCTACTGGCGCCAGCAGAGACATCGGCCAAGAAGCGTTCTTATTGGGAGGCACCATCAGCTCCCGCACCCGCCTCGGATTACCTCTTGCCCCTAGATGCTGATGCAAGACATAATTAAAGAGACAAGAAATAATTGGTGGTAAATAAATAATCTCTCCAAAAGATTTTTGGACAGGAAATGGCAATTGCAATAAAATTTAACTTTCCTAAATCAGATCGACTACCAGTAGACTAGTATTGCGGACCGTCCTATCTATTCCACATTTCCTAAACCTATCTAGCCCTCTAATTGCAAAGACTTTGGAATGAATTGCAGCAAATTATATTTGCTTCTAAGTTCCAATCTCATTCACAATCATTCTCAACCCCCTTTTGACTGGCCAATTCACTAAATCTGCATTTTGTTTTTAAATGCATAGATGGACGCATGCATAGACCAAATTGGTTGGTTGCTTGTCACTGTACAAGCTACAAAAAAGGTTCTAAGAACTGAAGTGAGAGAAAACGCACAGCTAAATTACTAATACTAACTACCACTATCTTAGTGACAGGAGAAAGGAAAGGAGTCTTTCTCTCGTCTGCATTACTTAAATTAAGTTCTTAAATAATCAGCCCAAGCAAGCTCAAGATGGCCCATGGTGCGGTTCACGGGATATACCACCTGTTAGAAATGGGGGTCTCTAGTTGGCAGAGGTAGGTACGTTTGTCCAAATAGGGACCCTTGCTTCTAGCCAGGCTAAGGGGGATACACTTCTAAAATAACCCCTGCTCACCGCCTTGGTAGCTTGGCACGAGCAGACAGGCTTATCTCAGAGGCAGTGCGTAAAGAATCTGTGCACACATACAGTAATACAGTGAAAACACTACAAATGGACACCACACCAGTTTACATAAATAAGTAATCTATATCTAAACCAAAACAAGACCAAACTGAAAAAAATCCACAATACAGTAATAAAAATATGACTTTCAAATGGTAGAAATAGTTCATTTCAAAGCAAATTGCAGATGCAATACTTTTCACACAAAGTACCTTGGATGCGTCGCGCACACAAACAGAAAGGGTCACAGGGAAGGTGATGTGTTGGTTCCCTACACTCCGGGAAGGTGATGCCTTAGTTCCTTGCTCCGGGGGAGGTGATGCATCGGTTCCTTACTGCTACGCAGAGAAGGTGATGCGTCAGTTCCTTACAAGAGAGGAGGTGATGCGTCGGTTTCTTACTGTGTGTGGAGGTGATGCATTGGTTTCTTACTGCGGCCCCCCACGATGCGACAGACTTGGCCCCTCGATGCGATGCGATGATCCAGGATGATGAGCGAGTTCTTGCAGCCGCACAGCAGGGCTTGCACTGGAATCGGTGCGGTGATCTCAGACTTCAGAGATCAGTGCACTTGATGCGCCGTGCGGCGATTTCTGGAGCCGCGGGCAGGCACTGCGAAGATTTCTTCAGCGATGTGTCGGAAACAGGTGCGGATGCGTCACACTTCTTGAAGTTGCGTTACTTTTCCCGCTCCCAGCGGCAAACAGCCTCCAGAGGTCAAAAACAACAGCAGGTACCTCTAAGCAGGTCAGAACTCCCAGCAAAGAAGTTTAGGGGAGCTGGTGGTGAAGTATTTGTGTCCCTGAGACTTCAGAACAGGAGGCAAGCTCAGTTTCAAGCCCTTGGAGATCTTCCTCAAGCAGGGGACACAACAAACAGCAAAGTCCTTTTCCCTTTCTTTGGCAGAAAGTAGCCACTGCAGGCCAACCCCAGACAGCAAACATCACAGGGGCAGTATTCCTCCTCAGTTTCTCCAGCTCTTCTCCTTGGCAAAGGTTCCTCTTGATTCCCAGAAGTGATCTAAAAGTCTGGGGTCTGAGCCCCTCTTTTTATACAGTAAATCTCTTTGTTCTCTCCTGGCCCAGGGCTCTGAGTCCAGTCCAAACCAGTTCTGGGGGGCACTATGCAAGTGCACAACAACCTCCATTGTCAGTGTGAGCCCTGGCTCCAGACACACCACAGGGGGGCAGAGCCATCATTGTGGAAGGCAGGCACAGCCCGCTTCAGGTGCAGGTGCTACTCTTCCCACCACTCCAAATGCAGACCAGTCCTATTCAGCCTAGCGCTGATTCATCCAGACTCTCGGGAGCCACTGCACATCCCCAGCCCCTGTCACTCCAAAGCCAGACAGTCAATAAACATCCTAGCCGAGGCACACTGGATGGCTAAGCAAGAAAATACCTACTTTCTAAAAGTGGTATTTTCAAACACAGAATGTAAAAATCACCCTCACTAAAAGATGCATTTTAACATTATGAGTTCAGGCATACTAAACTTTATTTTCCTATTGGTTCCCAAGAGCAGTTATGCTTATAAGATGTTATGAGCAAACTCCCCATTCTATCCTATAGGAACAGGGAGCCATGCAATAGTGAAAAACGAAATTGGCAGTATTTCACTATCAGGACATGCCACACACATCAGGGCATGTCCTACCTTTCACATACACTGCACCCTGCCCACAGGCGTACCTTTGGTCTACCTTAGGGGGGACTAACATGTAAGAAAAGGGAAGGTTAAGGCCTGGCAAGTGGGTGCACTTGCCAAGTCACCATAGCAGTACTAGACTGCACACAGGCTCTGCAATGATAGGCCTAAGTTACATTTACAGGCTGCTTATGTGGGTGGCACAATCAGTGCTGCAGGCCCACTAGCAGCATTTGATTTACAGGCCCTGTGCACACACAGTGCACTGTACTAGGGACTGACTAGTAAATCAAATCAGCCAATTATGGAAACACCAATCCATACATACAATTTACAGGGAGAGCGTATGCCCTTTAGCACTGATCAGCAGTGGTAAAGTGCCCAGAGTCATAAAACCAACAAAAACAGGTCAGAAACAGAAGGCCACAAAGCAAAAATCTAGGGATAAACCCACTGTAAAACTAGGTCTAACACCCCCCAAACACGCAATCCGCGTTGCCATATGGCAGAAATGTCACGGGAGCAGGCTGGCGGGACAAGCAACTCCACACGCTTGCGGAAATCCGTGTAGCGTGGCAGAGTTTTTTAACGCTTTCCGGAGTTCCGCGTATACATAATCACATTCAACCATGTTGAATGGTTTTCCCATATCCATAAATGTTACTGCATTTTCCCCATATGCTGATATTTTATCACTGAGCACTGAACTTGTCTGCGCAAATTATGTGAGATGTTTCTATAACGAATATACCCACATTGATCAGAGTAGATATAAATGAACATGACGCAACTCAACTAATTTGCCAGCATTTTTCCCTCTATTTTGTTGTCTTTGTTTAACCTAGAGAATGGTTGATACACCCTGACATTAGCTAGAGAACAATTACCTACAGGGACAACAATTATTGTCCTAGAGTCACACATAGATTTTGGAAGGATTGCCTTACCATACCCCCATTCATGAATTCATTAAGCTGGCTATCCTATAAAACTTTGCTGTGAATCCATCATGATGACCAGGAGTCTATCCTGTATTAAGTTATTGTTTTGACACATCTCATCTCATCCTTGGTTTCTATTCTATCCCTCTGCTCCTCAGGTACCCTGAGCAGCTCTTCCCATGCAGTAATCCTGTTAAGCCTTCCAAACTTTGTGTACCAGGGGATGAATATAAACCACTCTCCATGGAGCAATTGTATAAATGGTTTGATGAATCATCCCTCCAGAATTCATAAAACATACATGTGATTATGAGACCAAATAATGGCGAATGACGGCAGTTTGTGAGGAGATTTTATAACTACAACATCAATGTAACTTCTGCCTCCAATTGCATCACAATATCCTCAAAATCCAACATAAAATGTATGCTACAAAACTTCAGATCTGCAGCTAAACACTACACAGAAATAGTTTAGTCTATACTTCATCTGGAAACTGACATTATAGTCCTCACTGTAACCTAGTTAAACAACCTAACTTTTCCAATGATCAACCTATTGGTCCCGCTGAACTACTGAATCAAAAATCAAAAGATGGGACAGGGAGGGGAACACTGAAACACTGCAACTCAAATGTTTTTGTGTTGAAGAATACCCCAACTTTGAATGTCTAGGAGTGAAACTCCCCATGACAAACAGAAGATAACCAAATGCCACTTAATATAGCCCCCAGGTGAAAACCAATTTTTTGCTGAACATATAATCGACCTTATCACCAGCAATCACTTCTGCCTTCCAAGATCTTTCTAGGGGACTTCGATCTACACTGAAAGGACACCAGCAATGCCCCAGCTTCTCATCACAAAAAAATTCTGATCAATAATGACCTGACCCAGCTTTGCACTGGTCCAACTCACATCAAGGGGGCTACCCTAAATCATCTCATTAGCAAGTAAGGGCTGATCACCATGGACTCAAAAATTACTATTCTGACAACACCATTATTACTTTCCACATCATTTCAGAAAAACTAACTGTCATAGGTCCAACATACAAGTCAAAATGCTGGACTAGAGACACTAATCAAATCAACTCTCCGGAAAACTCTATGACCAGCTTTGACGGCATTGAAGACCTAACCTCACGCTACAACATAACCATGGCAGACATACTCCAAGTAGTAGCACCTTTGAAACTCAAGAGGTAAAAGCAAACCCTCTTGCTCTCTGTACAACAAGGACCTACAATAAGAAGACAGCCGAGAATGGCAGAAAGAAGACTGAGGAAAGACCCCTCAGGTCTACATCTATCTCTAATAAGATCAAAAAGCTTTAGATACAAGAATCAGATTTTAAAGCAAAAGCCACCTCCATCAAGTCCCAATTAGATTCAGCAAATAAGCAATTTATCAAACTTTTCAATATCAGTAAGCAACGTTTTTCCCACAGACAGATCCAGGCATGGGCTGCTCAGCAGAAAAATCTGCAGAATTAACCACCTTCTTCAAGGAAAAGATCAAGAACATTGCTATCTGGGTACCCCTGGATAAGCACCCAGACCCATCCGCACAACTAAACCAAAACCTTGACTGTAGTATCAACTCAACCAAAACCATGCAGATACCTCCACAGCTCCACATCCCACAGCCCAAAAACAATGCCCATGATTCAATTTGATTTTGGTCAGTGGTGGACGTGCTCTAAATGTGGAGAAATGTCTTAAGCAGCCTTAATCAAGAGCTCTAGACATCTCACCCCCCCCTGTGAACCAAAATCATCAACATTGCTCTATCACAAGGTCTAATCCCAGACTTCCTGAAAATGTGACAAGTCACACCACTTCTCAAGAAACCTGGTGCCGATACGGATGATCTGAACAATTTTCGCCCTGTGACCAACCTCTCGTTCCTGGTCAAGGTCCTTGAAAAATGTGTTCTATCACAACTAAACCAGCACATCATGGATTACAATTTTTTTGATGAATATCAGTCAGGTTTTAGAGCTAGTTGCAGCAGAGAAACAGGTATTGTCAACATCATGGATGATGCCCTCAAAATATTGGACAAAGGAGAATCCTGTCTGATTATGCTTCACAATCTTTTCTCAACCTTTGACCATGTCAATCACAAATTCTATTAACCAATCACAAATGGGTCTGGTGGCTTCAAATGGTTCTCATTTTATCTCAAGAATCACCTCCAGAAAATCAAACTAAAGAACTTCCTATCAAATCCTACCAATGCGAACCAAGGAGGTCCTCAGGGCTCTGTTCTTGCTCTGACTCTTTTCAATCTCTAAATAAAATTCTTAACCTAAATTAATTTTTGACCAGACCAATATATTGTGCCATCTTTATGCAGATGACACACACCGCTACATCAAAATCGCCTCCGTTGAGGATATAATTCATCTCAATCAAACTCCGACAGAAATGCAAGTCTGGCTTTCAACCAATCACCTGAATTTCAACTCATTGAAGATTGACTTCCTTCTTATCTCTCCCTTTAAAACCCTCTCTTGAATACACAACAGGCTCCACCACCTGAACGCCCTTGATGACAATCTGAAAATCATTGCTTGTGCTAAATCTCTCAGAATCTTCCTCGACAAACACCTAAACATGATCGCCCACAATAACTCCATTACCAAAGGTGCACTATAACAACTCAGGCAGCATAGGAAAATTAAGCCTGCCAATCCCGTAACTGACTACGCTAAAGGCAGCTGCTAGACTAGTAACCAGAACAACAAGTCAAAAGGATCACATCACTCCTTCTATGATCACACTCAAATGGCTACCTGTCGAAGCACGTTGCATCCTTAAAGTGCGCCTTGAGACCCTCACGGGTGAGTAGCGCGCTCTATAACTGGGGGCCGTCCGACGTCACGGTGGGCATGTGTGGAGAACGGCCGGGGACCGTCCGTTCTGCGCACGCGTGGAATTCAGCGGGAGAATTCCAGCCGCATCGAAGCGGTTAAACCCCCTGATTGATTGATTGATTGAAAATAATCTGGATCTTGCACAATATTCTATACTACGGAACCCCCAAAATATCTGGCCCAGAAAGTCACCTTGTCCAATGACACATGCTCATGCAGAAGCTCAAACTCTCTACTGTTAGAACCTGCCAGCTTCAAAAAGAGAGGACAAACTCGCGCTCCTTCACTGGTAGTGAATCTTGGATATGGAACTCCCTGCCACCGGAGATGGGCACAAATCCCTCCTCTCTGGTTTCAAGACGTGTGTGAAACATCTACTTTTTATAAGATAGTTAACGCATTGAATGGTCTGATTAACTCACTGACAGTCAACTACAGCAATGCCAAATCCGCTATATTAGCTGTAAACTTACCAATGTAACCTGCTTGGACATACCCTGTGGCCAGGCGTAACTGTAACCTACCCGTAAATCTCTGTGTACATTGTAACTTGCCTGTATAAATTGTAACCTACTTGTCTAAATGGTAACTTACCAGTAAATCTATTTTGTTTCTCATCTATACGGCTATCTTTTACTGTACAGCACTCTAATATCTTCTGGTAATGTTTGCACTTTATATAACTTTCAATAAATAGATAAATAAAAAAAATAATTCATCCAATTCTATCAATTAACTACTTAGGAATTTACTATCAACCAACTTTTAATCACCATAAGCTGTAGTAATGTTACTGTTCTGTGCCATAACTAAGTTTTTCATATATGTCACACTTTCTATTTTGGAGTTCTCTAAACACTCATTTTTAGGTCGAGCCTAGGCGGCGTGCATGCACTGTATGCAAGACCTGCTGTAATCACTATACTGAGTGAAACCCCACCTGCTGCTTGCCATTTGTTCACTCCTGCACTGCTCCTCTTTGTTGCCTCCTCATTGGTTGGCGCCTCTAATACATCACTTCAGTTTTTTGCTCAGGATCACCGGCCAACTACAGTTTCCTTACGCTGTAGGTGTTTATTGTGTTCCTATGGGAACTACTTGTTTTTTTTCTTGTTCTTGTTATTTGATCATCATGGCGCCCGCTTCACAAGCCGCCACACACATAACCTTTATGAACATGGGCACCGTGTTTCATGTTTCAGCAGGGCACCCGCCTTTATGTTTCTTGTTTTTTAATTGCTACCTAACTTTGCAGTTGTAGCACAAACCCGACCGAAAGGTATTGGAGCAGAACATATGATGTTACAACACAGACCATTGCAATGCATGCTTTTTCAACGCAGTTTTTACAACGTGACTACCATTACATCGCAAGTTTTTACAACGCATGCTATTACAACGCTTGTACATAGGGATACATTGAAACTACCATTGCAATGCAAACTAGTACAACGCATGTATTTACTACACATAATGGATAGTAATTTAGAATATTAATATCTTCTTGTCTTTCGTCACCCACCCTTTGGGATGGGATGCAAGGGAAACAGGGGTTTTGGGTGGGGGAGTGTATTAATACCCGGGTATTAATTTAAATACTCGAGCAATAATTTTAAAACCAGTATATTAAATAATACATATATATTTTTAAACTAAAAAGAGTTACCCAAAAATAAAAATATACATTGATATAGATATAGAACACTTTTTTACAGAAAAAAACACCAGAGACATTTTTAAAAACAGCATCCACATACAAGGCATTGACGGCATACAAAGCAAGAGAAAAACTGTGTCCTTCAACTATTTCTACAACATCAGGCAAGCCATCCTCTACTCAAAATGGATGCCATTCTAAGACAGAATGTATAAACCAAACCTTCTCACCCAAAATTAAAAATATACCTTCTGTCAGATTCTGAATCACGTGGAAAAATCGTTTATGAAACATATTTTCTTTTAAATTTTCATTTACCCATTCTAAACGTATAAATTAAGCCGACCACCATTTTGTCCACAGTGGTGCTCAGACTTTCCTGACACCCACACTCATCTGGAGTAGGAGGAGAAAACTGCCACTTTCGACCTGAAAATACTGCCAACTATTGACTAAAGTAAGTGTACGTCAAACATGAAGCACAATTAGTTCGAAAACAATAAATTGGCAAAAGTGAAATTAAATCAATTTATTTACTTTTTCGCAGATTTTGGAAAATCAACCAGCGATATTTGCCACCTTAAATAAATAACGTAAGTGTATATTTCAAATAAGAAACGGTTGTTAATTATATGGGGAAAAAATAAAAGTCTAATTTAAGATTTGTAATTTCCTTAAACAATTTAAAATATAGTATATTTATAAAAATATTAAAAACCAAGAAAACATAGAGAGGCACCTGGTCAGTGGTGGGGGGCAAAACTACTATTCCAACTCCGCAGGGTGCTTGCCTCAGGGAAGGTGCTGGTCAGTGGTGGGGGGCAAAAATACTATTCTAACTCTACAGGGTGCTTGCCTCAGGGAAGGTGCTGGCCAGTGGTGGGGGGCAAAAATACTATTCTAACTCCACAGGGTGCTTGCCTCAGGGAAGGTGCTGGACCCTGGTGGGGGGCAAAAATACTATTCTAACTCCACAGGGGACTTGCCTCAGGGAAGGTGCTGGTCAGTGGTGGGTGGCAAAAATACTATTCTAACTCCACTGGGTGCTTGCCTTAGGGAAAGTGTTGGTCAATGGGGGGGGCAAAAATACTATTCTAACTCCACAGGCTGCTTGCCTCAGGGAAGGTGCTGGTCACTGGTGGGGGGCAAACATTACTATTTTAACACCACATGGTGCTTGCGTGAGGGAAGGTGCTGATCAGTGATGGAGGGCAAAAATACTATTCTAACTCCACTGGGTGTTAGCCTCAGGGAAGGTGCTGGTCAGTGGTGGGAGGCAAAAATTACTATTCTAACACAATAGGGTGCATGCCTCAGGGAATGTGCTGGTCAGTGGTGGGGGGCAAAAATACTATTCTAACTCCACAGGGTACTTGCCTCAGGGAAGGTGCTGGTCAGTGGTGGGTGGCAAAAATACTATTCTAACTCCACAGGGTACTTGCCTCAGGGAAAGTGTTGGTCAATGGGGCGGCAAAAATACTATTCTAACTCCACAGGGTGCTTGCCTCAGGGAAGGTGCTGGTCACTGGTGGGGGGCAAACATTACTATTTTAACACCACATGGTGCTTGCGTGAGGGAAGGTGCTGATCAGTGATGGAGGGCAAAAATACTATTGTAACTCCACAGGGTGTTAGCCTCAGGGAAGGTGCTGGTCAGTGATGCGAGGCAAAAATTACTATTCTAACACCACAGGGTGCATGCCTCAGGGAATGTGCTGGTCAGTGGTGGAGGCAAAAATACTATTCTAACACCACAGGGTGCTTGCCTCTGGGAAGGTGCTGGTCAGTGGTGGGGGGCAAAAATACTATTCTAACTCCACAGGGTGCATGCCTCAGGGAAGGTGCTGGTCACTGGTGGGGGCAAAACTACTATTCTAACACCATCGGGTGCTTGCCTCTGGGAAGGTGCTGGTCAGTGGTGGGGGGCAAAAATACTATTCTAACTCCACAGGGTGCTTGCCTCAGGGAAGGTGCTGGTCACTGGTGGGGGCAAAATTACTTTTCTAACACCACAGGGTGCTAGCCTCAGGTAAGATGCTGGACACTTGTGGGGGGCAAAAAATGTTATTCTAACTCCATAGGGTACTTGCCTCAGGGAAGGTGCTGGTCAGTGGTGGAGGCAAAAATACTATTCTAACTCCACAGGCTGCTTGCCTCAGGGAAGGTGTTAGTCAGTGGTAGGGGGAAAAATACTATTCTAACTCCACAGGGTGCTTGCCTCAGGGAAGGTGCTGGACACTGGTGGGGGGGAATACTATTCTACCTCCACAGGGTGCTTGCCTCAGGGAAGGTGCTGGTCAGTGGTGGGGGGCTGAATTACTATTCTAACTCCAAAGGGTGCTTGCCTCAGGGAAGGTGCTGACCAGTGGTGGGGGCAACATTACTTTTCTTACTCCACAGGGCGCTTGCCTCAGGGAAGATGCTGGTCACTGGTGGGAGGCAAAATTACTATTCTAACATCACAGAGTGCTTGCCTCAGGGAAGGCGCTGGTCAGTTGCACAATGAAATGTAAACAATTTAAAAGAAACACATAAAGTCCTTTAATATTTTTTTCACTGATTAATTAATTGATCTGAGAAAAACATTGGCTTGAAAACAATACACAGGACAGGAAACCATCTTCCAAACAGAGGTTAAACAAACCGAAGGCCTATCACATGTATAATTGTTCCAAATCCTTATGTTGTAACGAAAACTAAGCAAAACATTTCTTCTAACCACGCAGGAACTGAAATGAACAACAATCTGTTACAGAAATCCAATTTTTATTTGTCAAACTGAAGCAAAAGTGAGAATGTTTTTTAAAACATCTGTTTAAAAATCCACTTTACATTTTAGACCAACCCAAACTCACACCGAAGAAAAAGAATTAAAACAGCTGAATCAGATCAAGAAAACAATCAAAATCAGCAAAAGAACAGACAAGCAAACCAAGCAAGTTTACTAATGTGAGGCAAACTACATTTGCAATTAAAAATGCCTATTTCTCTTTTCAAAGGACCCAACTGCAAACCACACCAGGCAATCAAACCAAGGAAAAGTGAAAATCATGACAAAATATAATCAGCATGTTCTTAGTGCACTTAATAGGCAACCTAAAAAATTATTAGCCAGTTTTTTTACAGGTTGCAAACAAAAAGCAATGTCAAACTAGATAAGCGTTTTATAACAGCTATAGAAATTAAAACTTGATTGCAGAAATGTCAACAAACAAATGTGTACAAATAAAAACATTTTCTTTGCAGGCTAAAAATTATTTTAAGAAGCAATAACCCAAAAACTCTTTTTCAATCCTCGTTTACAGGAAACACCATAATGCCATCAAGAAGACAAGCCAGCTATCTTATGTCCCAAAGAGGAAATTATCTCCTAAAATATGGTGGCTATCATTATTGTAAGGAGAGACTAACTGAGCCCAGGAGTCATTGGAGGTGTGTGCAATATTACTCATCCCATTACACAGGCAGAGCGACTACTCCTGGAGATACTGTTGAAAGGACCACAGAGCCTAAACAATCTGCCTCTGCAATGGAGATAGAGGTAAGAGAAATTATTAATCAAATGAAAGACCTTGCATGCACCTCCAATGAACCCTGTGACTCAGTTTTGAGGGAGGTATCCCAAAACATTCGAATGCATGTAGCTAGTTCTATGCCCACAATCCCTAATTTAAGAAGAATTATTCAAAGTAAAAAACAGGCAAGTAACCCCCAACGTGTAACACCCCAAACATTCTCTGATATTAACATTCCTCCTGAACTATCTGTCACTGTTACTAATGAAACCTTTCTATTGCACGACAACAAAAACCCTCAAAAGTGAATACTAATCTTTAGCACACCCCGTAACCTTTTGAAATTCGAGAGTAGTGATATTTGGATGATGGATGGGATGTTTAAATCTACACTCCATCTATTCAACCAAATATACACTATTCATGCCTACATTAATAACACTGTAGTTCCCTTAGTATACTGTTTACTCCCTGATAAACAATCCTCAACACACACTGAACTTTTATCAGTGGCAAAATCTGAAACTCAAAACAAAAGTCCTAGAAAAGTGATAATTGACTTTGAATTATCAATGATTAACACCATTACTAAAACCTACCCGGAAACCCAAATTCAAGGATGTTTTTTTCACTTTTCACAGGCATATTGGCGAAAAATTATAAAAACATCCTTAGTTGAGGATTACATATCAGACAGTAAATTGCAATTTGAATTAAAAAAACTAACAGCATTGTGCTTTGTTCCACATGACAGTGTGGATGAATACTACACGCCAATTACTGAATCAGAGTATTTTACTGCAAATTAAGAAAAATTGGGCACCCTACTAAATTATTCTAGGACACATGGATTGGCCATCTAAGCAGGTCGGGTCACAGAAGGAATCCGAGGTTTCCTGTCAAGTGGTGGAACTGTTACACGACCTGCTTAGAGGGAGGAGCAAAGACCAATAATGCCATAGAGGGATAGAGCAACTCCTTCAATAAATCGATTGGCAAACCTCACCCTAACTTTTATAATTTTTTTGAAATTTTGAAGAAGGAGCACAGTTTCTAAGAAATGAGAATAGCGCAATCAGTGACTGGTAGTCTGAACCCACGAATTACAAAAAGAACAAAGGAAATGTCTGAGAGACTATTGGGACAAATTCAACAGTTTTCGCTGATGGTGGCTTCAGACTACCTAGACAATACTGCTCACATACTACATTTCGAAATATGACTAACACCTATTCTATCTTACTTGCCTGTTTTGTGTTTTTTTAAATTCACTGTATTTGGATTTCTTTTTAAAAAAAAAATTTTTTTAATTTAGAAAAACAGGATCCTACCTTCAGTCGTCCTCCTTCTTCCACTCTTGTTCCTCTCTAAAAATCCACTTTCCTGCAAGAGTCTGCAGCTCTCCAAATGTCCAAAGTGTGTAACCATAATCCACAATTCGATTCAAAGCCCGCATTTAAGTTTAAAAAAAAGACACAAATTGGCATAGCCATTTTTATTTGCAAATCAAATGCTGCAAATTAATCTGTGTTCCCTAAAAAAACACATCCCCCCAAAAAAATCCTGAAAATTTGAACAAAACTGGCAAAAAACCCAACAAGAAATCCAGCGTAGCAATCCTTTTTCCATTGATTTTCATTCCAAGATGTCTCAGAAATCAAAAACCAAATGATAAGATGATGCAAAATCAATCGTTTTTCAAAAAATTGAGTTTTAAAAATACTCCAAAATGTCTAAAAGTATTGTTATGGCGAACAAGCCC
This sequence comes from Calotriton arnoldi, assembly GCA_963921515.1. Lineage (NCBI taxonomy): Eukaryota > Metazoa > Chordata > Amphibia > Caudata > Salamandridae > Calotriton > Calotriton arnoldi. The sequence goes on along the minus strand of CAWUFW010002820.1, from coordinate 1,805,203 downwards.
ATCGGCGTAGTCCAAAAATCCACGTGGTTGAAGATCCGTGAAAACACATCTCTTTTAATAAAGGTTGTGACGCCAAAAACAAGTATACAAAAAAAAACATTACTTCTATTACAGTTTGGTTAAAAAAAAAATAGAAATTCTTTCTAATTGAGAGTTCCCTTTTTTTAAACCAACAGTATTAAATTCACAAACAAAAACCCTGTTGTGTGCGTACAACTGCTACCTGCATAGGAATGAAATTGGTGTTAAAAACATAAAAAAACACAACTACATACATACATACATCTAACTACCTCCCTCAACTCTCCTTAAAATAAAGTATGCCTGCCACAATGTCTAGTAAAAAGTTTCACTTACCTGACCGCAGCTCTTCCTAGCATCTGATCTTGACCGCGACACTCCACCAACTGTAGAAACATTCCCTCAACCTCGTACGTCATCTGAAAAAGTAAAAACGAAAAAGGACAATTTCACCCATTGAATACAATTGGAAACCATGGGAAAAAAATTTAAAAAAATGTTTTAAAAAAGTAAATGTACATCTTTTAATTTTTTTTATTAATAAATTATTTGACAAATATATGTATGTGTATGTGTAATAAAAAAAATTGGGAGTGTTAATTTTATATTTTTTTAATAAAAGATTATTATAAATAAATTCTTTAATGTGTCCTATTTATTGTCTTCTATTACAAAAAGTATTATACATGTTTATTCATTTTTATGAGTTAATCACCTTTATTTTAAAATGTTATTGAGTATATAAATTCTTATTTATAAAATTATGTTTCATTTCTTTAAATTGTCATATTTTGTAAATTTATTATTTTAATAAAACTACTTTCCCTTTTATTTAATAAATAATAAACTATTTTTAAAAATACTACATTAGTAGGTTTTATTAACATGTTTAAACAAAGCTTACCTTTAACTTTTTAAATTAAAGTTTTACATAATACAGTCAGTCAGTCAGTCAAATAGCTTTATTTCGATAACAAGTATCATAAAAGCAACTTAATTCAAACAAGACAGAAATAAAAGATACGAGTTATCATAAAAACGGTAAAAAAGTAAATATATACTATTCCATCCAGGGACAATATACAAGGAGTTAATCATTTTGTTAATGGATATTAACAACAACACAATGTTCCCTGGAACATAGTGGAAAATTAATTTGTACATTTGATAAGTTTTAAAATATAATTTGATAAGCAAGTTTGGTTAAGAAGAATAAGAACATACATCTTTTAAAGCTATCTGGTGGCATATTAAAATTATGTAAAAATAAATTCACATTATAATTTCATACCTCCCTACGCAAAAATGTAGACCTGACAAGCCAAATACAGCCGAGATACTTTGCCACGCCACAGACAAAGAGAGCTCTTGGATCTGATTTCAAGATCCGCAATGCAACACTATGATCCAAAGTGCCCAGTTGTCTGTAGATTGGTTTTAGCCATCTTGATCTGGCCCTAGAATATGCTGGGCATACAAACATGAGATGGGCTACACTCTCTTTTGGTGTCTCGCAGCAGGGGCAATCCGCGATTGTCTGACGAGGTGGGCTCCATTTAGCAGTTAACTCACGGACCAAAAGGGAGCCAACCCTGAACTGTATATATAGTGCCCTATCTCTTGGGATCCGAATAAAATCCAAATATGGCTCTAAAAAGATTTGCTGTTTGATCTGGTAAAAATCATCTGCCATCCTGCCTGCTCTAGGGTTACTGAGTTCCTGTACGTCAACCCAAGCCCAATATGCCTTTTTAAGTTCATCCTTACCGGGTGGGTTCTGACCCTCCCAAGAGTCCCTGAGGCCTAAGGCAAGTACTAATTTCTTAATATTGGTAAACCAACTAACCCTGTGATTATAGTCTAAGCTAATTACTTCTTTAAATGCTGCGGCATATTTGGCAAGTTCAGTAGTTCGCAACAAGCGGGCCCAGTAAAGCAGCGGTCTTAGTCTGGCAATGTCTTTATAAGATTGTCTTCCCATATCACTCATCAAGGGCTTAAGTGGGACATTACGGGGAAGGCTCACTAACTCTCTCAGAAACTTATGTTCGGATCTACAGATCTCTTGCACATTATTAAACCCCCACAATTCCGCGCCATAAAGGGAAGAGCTAACTGCTACAACATTTAAAAAAAAGTAATATTTGTTTAAAAAAATGAATACCTGGGTATTTAAATAAATACCCAAGTATTAATACACTTCACCACCCAAAACCCCTATTTCCCTGGCATCCCGTGCCAGAGAAATTGTGTCAAAACCCTTTTAAGATATTAATAATACATTTGGTTTTTTTAATGCAATAAATGTTTAAAAAATTAATACATGAGTATTAAAATAAAGACACAAGTATTAATACAATTACCCACCCAAAACTCCTATTTCCCTGGCACCCAGTGCCAGAGAAAATGTGTCAAAACCCTTTTAAGATATTAATAATGAATTTGATTTTTTTTTAATGCAATAAAGGTTTAAAAAATTAATACATGGGTATTAAAATAAATACCCAAGTATTAATACACTTCCCCACCCAAAACCCCTATTTCCCTGGCATCCCGTGCCAGATAGAATAAGATAAGATAAGATAATTTTTATTGCACAATTAATTAAAATCATTGCAATGAGGCCAAAAAGAGAAAACAAAAGCAAAAACAAAACCAATATAAAATACATCAGTTCCAATATTACAAAAAGGGTATAAAATAGAAGGTTTGATCAATTGTTCAACAATTTAAAAGGTTTAAACACGACTTAAGCAACTGGCACAGCATTATGAATTATAGTTCTGTATGTTGGTCAGAGTCCAAAACTGCCTTTACTGCCATCAAATATTTCATGAAGCGTGCCTCCATCTGCACTGATTCAACTTTCATGCACTCAACCAGGGCAGCTGGACATGTCTGTATATTTAAAATATGCCAAATAGGACGAAGCCAGTATATTCTCAGTGTGTGTAGATTTTCACAGATGCACAGTATGTGAGTTAAGGATTCCTCTACTGCTCCACATGCTCGGCACTTACTAGCTACACCATCTTTGTACCCTCGCCCATATTTGTATGCCAACAATAGGATCAATCCGAACCGCAGTTTCATTAATTGGCGCTTCATTATTGGTTTTAAGGGGGAGGGCAGATAGTGTGGCAAGGTTCCACTATTATAAAGTTTTAGTGCCCAGCTTCCAGGACTTAAGTTTTTCAAAGTTTGCATATCACTGTCGGCAGACAGTAACTTTGCCTGTTTTGTTAAAAGTCTTGCGGCCGCTGATATGGGTATGGGGCTAACCATATTTCCTTTGCCTCCAATGTCTCAACACAATGCGCTAGAAATTCACACCATGTGGACCCTCGGGTTTTTATCATTATCCAGATGTTTTTATTTAGTGTGTTGTCCCGGGCTTGTTTAGCTTTTAGACAATTCGCTATGAATCTAGCTTTCAGGATCCACTTTTGAGATGAAAGGTTGAATTCCCTACGTATTTGCGCATGTGAGGTAATGGTCGGTAGGTAAAAGACTTTACAGAAGCAGGCTGACTGAGCTCTGTCCAGCCATGTTGTCATCTTATCTTTGAAGGCTATTGCTCCGTGGGCTACAGACGGTAGAAATTTTGCCCTCATTATTCGAATTAAGGGAGTGAAGTCAGGTGAACTTATGGCTTTCCTTGCTCTACAGAAAATGCCTTCCAAAGATTGAGCCATTCATTGCATTGCAGTGCTGTGAGTGGAGGGCCATCCTTTGTGATCGATCCACACTCCTAGGTACTTGTAGGAGGTCACTATCTCAATAGGTTTACCTTCAATATTCCATACACCTTTTTTTTTTGTTTGCTGCGAGATTATCATTGCCTTTGTTTTTGCCGTGTTTATTTTTAAATTGTTCTCTCTGCAGTATAGAGACAATGCCGTTAATAACCGCTGTAGGCCGATCGGGGTTTGATCGAGTAATATCGTGTCGTCCTCGTATTGAAGCGATTGGATTTTGGTTTCAACTAGTTTTGGAGGAAATGCTCGTACTTCAGCCAACCATTCCGTTTGTACCAGCCGTGCCAGAGAAAAGATGTCTAACCCCTTTTTAAATGTTAATTATTTATATTTTAAATGTATTTAAAAAATTAATAAATGTTAAAAAAATTAATACATTGGCATTAAAATAAATAACCAAGCAATAATACACTTCCCCACCCAAAACCCCTATTTTCCTGGCCTCCCGTGCCAGAGAAAAGGAGTCAAAACCCTTTTAAAATATTAATAATTACATTTTAAATTTATTTAAAAAAGTAATAAATGGTAAAAAAATAAAACATGGGTATTTAAAAAAATACTCAAATATTAATACACTTCCCCGCCCAAAACCCCTATTTCCCTGGCATCCCTTGCAAGAGAAAAGATGTCAAAACTCTTTTAAATATTGTTAATTATAATTTAAATATAAAGTAAAAAGTAATAAATGTTTGAAAATTAATACCTGGGTATTAAAAAAATACCCCAGTATTAATACACTTCCCCACCCATTACCCCTATTTTCCTGGCATCCCTATCCCATAATAATTTTGGTTATATAATTTAATTTTTAAATAACTAAAGTAGTCATTTAAATTAATACACAAAAAAATATTTACAAAAATCTCTACTTTAAAATTAAACTACTTATATAAAAAATTAAAGACTTCAAAAAATAATACATATAAAAATAGAAGACTTAAAAATGCGTTGTAAAGGCATGCGATGTAAATGCACATGCGTTGTAATGGCATACGTTGTAATGGCATGTGTTGTAATGGCACTAACGATGTAATGCCTGCGTTGTAAAGGCATTACGATGTATTGCCTGCGTTGTCATGGATGTTTCCCATTGGAGCGCTTTACATGAGCACCAGTTTTCCAGTTCCAAAGTGGCAGCTCGCCGCACTCACATTTTCCAACGAGGACATTTGTATAATAATTAGCATTGACTGCTCTGTGCACTAATATGAAGCGGTGTTTAATTTCACTTTGCAGTTAGGCGTGCGTGCACAGTTGGGAGTGCTACGGTCTCTACACTCACTAACGGAGTCACCACCTGTTGTTATTTTTTTACGTTGTAGCACAAACCCGACTGGAAGGTCTGGAGCACTTTATGTGAGCAGCTGTTCTCCAGTTCCCAAGTGAAGCTTGCTGTGCTAACATTTTCCAACGTGGACATCTGA